>CABFVX010002791.1:0-58577 GCA_902151425.1 Timema shepardi | reverse complement strand
CGTCTTACTACCCGTTCGGGTTATACGCACCTACGCTAATGTGTAATGGTAGGGTGATTGTGAGATGAAATGGAGGACCTACAGTTTAACGTGGGATCCGAACCACGGTGGAGGCCTGGCATTCCCCACATTCACAAGATGTCTTGTCAGAGGTGAAGGAAGGGTTTGGTAATCAGATAAATCTGTGCCGGGACCGAGGATTGAACCCCGGCCGCCAGTACAGAAGTCTGACACCTTACCACTAGACCGCCAGGTCACCTGGAATCTTATTAAAATGATGTAATTGTGATAGCATTTCTATAATCTTCTAGCATGCACCGATGATCACACGGTCTAAGCCAGCTATTTTCACATGGCGGCCCACAAAATCTCTTAGAAAATTAATCTTATGTATTAAGATATATGTTTTAGTGAGAAACAGAAAATTATAACTTGTGTGGGAAAAACCCATGAACGCTCCGACAAATGTACGTGTTTAATTCCTTCCTTACATCTGCTGTTTTATGTTAAAACATAACAAAGATAATGTGTTTTAGTCGGAAGATTCGTTTAGAACAATCAAATACAGGTTCTCATTTTCGCATAACTTGACAACAAAATTAGCCGATTATGATCGACTTTTGGATTCAATTGGGCCACAGTTTCAAGTTGGAAACTTCTGGTCGGAGGTGTACATTCTACAGTCGACTGGTTTGAGTAAGAAAGGATGTTGAAGTTCAAATCCTTGTCGAGTGTACTGTGGGTTGTTAACCCAAACGGTTACCCACTCTCTCTTTATGCAAATATGGGTCATTTCCTTTTAAAAACAAATTTTTTCATCCCTAGCTTATCAGTGTAGTTATGTAGATAGATTGGCTGGGTAGTAAGTTGCGGTACAAACATAAATCCTGAACTGTAACTGACTAACAAATACAGGTGGTGTTGAGAAAGTATGGGCGGAGTCATCCTGCCAACCGTGTGTTGGGTGCAGTCATGTTGGCACAAGTGGAGGCTTATAAAGCGACACGTCAGTTGTTAGTGCTCTAAACCTCAATGTGTGTTGAGAAATGAGATTGTAAATATAGATATTCAGGTAAGTTGGGATAATAGACGAAGCCAGTGTGAGAATGTTCACATATCTCCTTGTTGCCCCTTAAATACACTAATAAATATCTCAACTTTTGATTTTATAGTTTGTGTTTTTGCTACATTAATTGTACTTGTGTTTGGGCCGATATTTAAAACTCGCCTAACATTTGTGTGGTACATGAACATTTACAATGTTTCTAATAGAATGCATGTCTAATTTATATCTGGGCTTCACTCCACATTTTGAGGGAGTATAATGAAAAGACGAGTTAAATAAAAGGACAGTTTTGTTTTATTTCATTAAATAAGGATTTTTAAACATTTAAAAAAATATTAAATTTAATTGTGTTTGAACAGATTTACATTTGTTTATACATTATTTGAAAATATATATGTATTTGATATTTATTTTTTTGCGCATTGTTTTACTACCCATTTGAGTTATACACTTATATACTAATTACGCTAATGGTTTTATATATTAGTAAGGTTATATTTAGAGGAATTGTACCCACATTTTCATGGAGAGTGTAAAACCATTGGGGGGGGGTGGGGACTCAGTAAACAAGACTAAGATTTGCTCTTCATTCTCCCTGTCATCGATAGTCTAGTCTACTGCGAGAGTTGCGCCTTAGACCATGCGGCCACCGGAGCAGGTGAAGATAAATTAAACTCCATATCAGTTGTACTATGTCGCGATTCTTTCTTTTAAAACCAGAACATACAATTTGATAAGTGGAAATACTAGATCTACTCTAACCTTTTTACCATAAAACATATTAAATTTTAGTTTTACTTTGTCACATACTTGGTTGAGAAACATACTAAAGGTAAATACGTGATTGAAACACATTTTAATATATCCGTGCTCTTCTGTTTAAATTAAAATAATCATCAAATAGCTGATTCCTAGTAAAAAAAAAGTTAAATAACCTCTTGATTTACTTCTTATGCACAGAAAAAAACAATGTTTTGTTTCCGTTAATTAACAGCTGTTAAATAATAGCAGCATTCAAAGTCCCTACTAATTAATAATAACCAAATTTGAAGTTTGTTAGGCATCATTTACAAAGTAGTACATTGCGTTTTAAAATACACCAAAGTAAACAATTACATAAACATATTGTATTAAATATGGAAGAAGGGAATCAGACCAGTTAACTGAGCTCTCATGACCTCCTTCTGGGGCAAAATTTAGCTTAAAGAGCGAATAAAGATTAAGAGAGATAAACATATTTTAAAATCATACTTAGTTACTATTGTTTGTCAGCCCTTGGCTTTTATAAAAGTAAATATTTACAGAGTACACAACAGTAAGTTTGATGGAGGGAACTAGTTTACTAAATAAGTATCATCATCAGTGGCTGGAAAGTTTTTTTTAAACATTTTAACTCCAGTTCCGTCTAGAACCTTAAAGTTCCTTCCTTTCTTAAGTGTAACAGAGATAGCACCATTTGAGATTATCATAATGAATAATTTAAACCAGAATTCAAACTTTGGATTAGTAAATTGAATAACATGTTCTCATCAACTTATTCAATAAAGTATAAAACATTTGATTATTTGTAGGGATAATTCTTATGGCGCAAAAACACAAGATAAATACTCGGATAGAATTAACTCCAAAGAACGCAGCCCTCCCAGCCACCGCTTAACATAATCACGACTCAACAATGTGAACAACAATATTGTAAAACAAAGCTTGTGCATTGTACAATAATATTTCTTCCACCTATAATTATTAGATATTATTATAAAAGATATTAAAGCATCTTAGACATGATCTAAAGCGTTTGAACAGACGCCCAACCTTCGACTGACTACATATTTCTTTTTAGTAGCTAAAGTCATCTGTTATTTAACTTTGTCGCCTAAAATTGACAAAAAAAAATAATACCACCTGAAATATTGTACTTAACATTTCAATAAACAGAAAAAGTTTCCAGTATTACAAATTTATTTCCCCTCAAATGGCCATTGGTGAAAAAATAAGTTAGATAAGAGTTTGAGAAAGCTATTATAAAGCCCATATTGTGGCCAAAGGCCAATATTTCAAGATAAGAAAGTAAGAATTTTAGCTTCAATTTATTTATTCCACTAATGAAAAATTAATGTTCATCCCATGATTGATTGCCGAAGAAAATATGTTATTACCGCTAAATCCCTCATCCTGGGTATTAGAACTCAACAGAAGGAGTTGTGTAAAGAACAACGCAGACTCAACTTGTCTTGAACACCAGATAATATTAACATAATTTCTAAGCCAATCCCCTCACACCGTCCAAACCAGATACATGAAGGCTACTAAGTCCCGTGATATCATTGTTACCACAAAGTTTAAAATGTACTCGAGGATGTGAAGGTTCCAGACAGCGGCCATTTCACCTTAAGGACCACGCACAGCCTGGAAACAAACGCGTTATCCAAACGAGAAGAAAGCCGTACACAAGCCACGGAAAGGAAATTTCTCCGCACCAAGACGTAAAAGAAAATTCCACCATGTGGCCTTTGGTCAAACGTTTAAGAAACTCTCTTGGCTTTAAATTGCCTTCAAAGTTAAAAGACACAAAGTATTAGTGAATAAGAGCAACACAAACTATAAACCAAAGATGGGGGAGGCAGAAAGTGATCCCCTCTGGCAAGCAATGAGTCAAGTTTGTTAACGTTTATATAATACACCAACAGCCGGTGCAATATCTATGCAATTTTGAGTAGTTAAACAAAAACACTAAGATAAATAGTTTGGTTTTAAACCATTAACATTGAAGTGAAAACTTGAAGTACAATATTCACTAAGCGTAATTTAGAAACCTGTTTAAATGAAATAAAGAGTTTCACAAAAAGATGAAATATTAAATACCAGCCAAAATGTAAGAATACAAAATAGCGTAAGTATGTTCTAAAAAAATATATCAACCAATGAACTGGAATTCCAGGAAATTGGGTCACTTGTACCTTATCACTATATATCTATCAAAAATAAATATGTGTAAATGTGTTACAGGTTTCAAAAAACAAACGTGTTTAAACAACTTAAATGCTAATATGGCTTTGAAAACAATGTATAATAAAAAAAGCTCCTACAACTGGCAATATAATATAAAGCTATGTATCTAATACTTATGTATTAAGGGAAAAGATATTTACAATAGTATTTATGTATAAACTAAAAGATCACAATAAAGGCCTATATAATACTTTAATAACTGTGCTACATCTGACTAGATGCAAATCAATGATTTATATGTTTTAATTTAATCAAAGTGAAAAACACCGGGGTAATCGCACACAACTAATGTTCCAAAGTTACACAGTCAATGGAATATTCAACATCAGGGTTGTGTAAGACGTATAATATTGTTGATACGCAACGAAAACAAAAACAAAAACTCTAAAATAGATGTTGGGGTAAAGTTTTGGAATTATCAAGATCATTTGAAGCAGGGGTTCCAAAAACTTCAATGGCCCACTCAAATTTGGAAACATAATAGGTGACCCCACCAAGTTTTTTCAAATTGATTTTTGTATTATCTTTTACAAATATAAGATTAGTTTAGTAACACAAAAACTTGTACAGAATATTGAAATGTAAAATATGAATATTTCTAATAATGTTCATGTTTATTTGGTACGGAGTAGTAATAATTATTGATAATACATTCTTGTTTGGATTGTAGTTTAACCCATCATTGTGTCTTACAAGAGCCAGAGAGTTGTGAAAGGTGGTTTTAATCTTTATTCTCTCTCGTATTGCGTGATACGACATGTCTAGGGTCTATGTATAAAGGTTCTTATGGGTCAGATTCTGCCCCAAGTATTTCAACATGTATTAGATCAATTTAAACACAAACAGTTGTAGTCATGAAAGGTTCCTTTGGGAATAAAATGTGTCTACTCTTCGTGTTGTATCGAATAGCTTAGTGTTCCGCCTACAAATTTTCTGACCCACCAAAAGGTAGTAGACATCCAACATATTAGGAGTCGTCGAAATAAAGAGAAAACCTTAAGTCCCCCCCCCCCTCTAGAAATACAACATTATTACATTATAATTCTCAAAAAAGCTGTATTTTTCCTATTCACTAACTAAAGGCATGGGATAATGAATAAATGGGTTAAAACAATACTTAATTTTGAGTTGAAGTTTTAAATTAGAAATTTTTTTTGTTTCATATAATAATCCAAAATAAATATTGTTTGGGTGTAAATGTTATCTTCCACTCTCGTGTCGACAATCGTATGTACATGACCAGCGAGCCAATGTTGCGCTTGCAGCGAGACCACCACACGGATACAACACGGAACAACACCTGTAAAGTTACAATTACAATATACACACACAAAATGGCACCAAACGGCTATTAAACTAAATATCGTTAAGAGGCAAGGCCTACACTCTTACCAGAAAACTGTCGGCTTCAAAGTTTACAATTAAAACACAACAAAACACATCGTTATATAATTCTCAACAGTGCTTCCAGAATAACAATCTCTGTGACGTTCTGGTCCACCCTAGATCGCCCAACTGAGATGCTGTACCTGATGAAAGGTCTCTACGACTGCTCCACACAGATCAGTTACCAGCTAAACTGCAACTCCTGAATTGCTGAGTACATTGGCCTCACCACAGAAACACTCGGACAACGAATGAATGGTCACCAGCCACGACGACCCTGACAAACCACGCTACAGTACAATAGTTGCAATGTTTCCCAGTTGCGTAGGCTGGGACTCGCTCACCAATATACATCTCAACCTTGGATAACCTTATCTCTAATTATGTGTTTTCAAACTAGGAAAGTGGAGGCCATGGGAATGAAGTTCTCCGGGAAAGATCGGGGTTACAAGGAATACATGATATAGTAGAAAGATGGGAGGCGCAGATAACAGAAAGTGTGCAAGTGAGAGTAATAGAAGCAATTAAATAGAAAAATAGTCTCATTGAAGCATATACTAAGCCTCTATGACAGATTTTGAGCACCTATTTAAACATTAGTCACTGTATATGATCAAAAATCTTTGATCTCCATAAATATTATGTTTTAATCTAATTTTATTTTAGCACCAAGTCTTTCTACTCGTGTCCTAATCCAGCTAATGGTTTCAGGACTTAGGTAGGTTATATTTAGATAAAGTGTACCCACACTTGCTTGAAAGGAGAGCTGAAAATCATTTTTTTTATAACCCACCTTCATTGCGCCCGAATGGGATTCAACCCTCGGTCTCCCCGTCATTGGCAGTCTAGTCCAACACAAGATTAGCGTGTTAAACCATGCGGCAAACGAAGCGGGGTTTAATATTTATTAACAACTCACCATGTGATGGTCTGTTCAGACCTCCGCAAACACGGCCCGTTCTTGAGTGATGGCCGCGAGTTCTTTGAGCCACTCGTCCAATAGCACGGCACACATCACTACATTGTATACATCTGATAGGTCTGTGGGCCATACGGGCTTGTTGATCCTGCGATAACAGACATCTCGATTAGAGCTCTCGTCCAATAACAGAGCTCACCTGTAGCCTGCCCCTACTCTCCAGGCTGGTATAACACAGCTCACCTGTAGCCTGTCCCATGTGCAATACTCTCCAGGCTGTTTTCTTGTATAGCCTGAGGCTGGACAGTTCGACGAAACATAGAAGACAGTGCGGACGAAAAACTGCGTCGCTTTGGCTCACCTGTGAGGCACAGAACAGTTCCATTTAGTTCTAGTGGTCGTCTAACTTCAGCTACAGACCTGATGAATGACCCATGACCTCGCTCACCTCGGGAGAAGGGCTCTGTGGTAGACAGCGAGTTCCTACGGCTCGGGGGTGACGACGCCTCAAGGGCGTTCTTGCGGGCGTTCACCAGCCTGTCCTCTCTTAACAACAAAAACTCCCGAGCGCTCGCTAACAACTCCTCTGTGTTGTCATGCCGACTGAGGTACTGGTCGATACGGTATTTTAGTGACCCCAAGACCTGCACAAAACCTTACAATTATCTTCGAGAAATGTTTGGAGCCGAAACATCAATTAAAACATTTAAATAATTTATAGTAGCAATAATTAAGTTTAAATAGGGATGGGACCCTTGAATGGATATTAGAGACTTGAGAAAATAACAAATACAACATTCAAACACAATTAAAATGTATTTTTCCAAAATTTTGAATTAGACTTTGTTTTAGATCTCTAATATTTCTTAAGAAAATTAACAATTAATGTAGGACAAATGAATTTATGACTGTTATAATGAATGTATTTTAGCAAAAATTGTTTACATTTAGTTACAATTTCTATTTTCTATATTCTACTTATGTTTTTAATTTTTCACATGATTTGGATCGAGAGTTGAATCAGAGATTTGGGATTGAAAAGTAAAAGGAAAATTTACATGCGTTATTCATATTCATAAAATATTAGATTCAACCGAACCCTAATTTTACTGTAACTTTAAACTATCAAGAATTATTTATAAATAATAAATGTATTTTATATTCAAGTATGGTTTGAGTTAACCTTGAATATTTTAAACGATGACATTCAAATAGTTTATTACCAAAACTATGTAAACATATTTTACTAAAATAACCCAATCATAGATTGAAAACAGTTGATGATGATGATGATGGTATTATTATTAGCACCGCGTCTTACTACCCGTTCGGGTTACACACACTTACGCTAATGTGTAATGGCAGGGTGATTGTGAGATGAAATGGAGGACCTACAGTTTAACGTGGAATCCGAACCACGGTGTTCACAAGATGTCTTGTCAGAGGTGAAGGAAGGGTTTGGTAATCAGATAAATCTGTGCCGGGACCGAGGATTGAACCCCGGCCTCCATCATAGAAGTCTGACACCTTACCCCCTAGACCGCAAGGTCACCTGATGATGGTGTTAACCAATGAAGTTGCAAGTAACATCCCATTTTAAAAGAAAAATCACGACAATAATTGGTTATACAACTTCATGTGTGTTTTAGTCGAGTAAAGAGAGGTCGCGCATTATGAAAGCATGAATACAAGTCGTGTGGAGGGTAAGACTGACCTGGAACAGCGAACGTATGCTCGGCTGGAAGACTAATGAGTGGTTGAGGAGGAACGAATGCAGCAGCGGTTGAGGATAGACCGCCAAGCGAGAGACAAGTCCCGTCAAGTGGAGGTTTATGTACAGTCCGTTGCTCAGCATACTCGTCAACTTACCCAGAACAACGTCCAGAAATGGGCCTGGGCAAGAAACAACATTACAATATGAACAACCACTCGACCTTTTGGTAAATAAACATTCTAAATATTCAAAACTTTTTTTAAAAATTGTGTATTGTGTATATTATCCTGTTGACCTATCTGTGTCATATTATATTATAGGAGAAATGAGAATGGTAGGATTTAAAGGAAATTATCTTGCACGTGTATTGGAAACTATTCCTGGCACTGACAAACCAAACTATTATTACTACTATTAGCACCGCGTCTTACTACCCGTTCGGGTTATACGCGCTTACGCTAATGTGTAATGGTAGGGTGATTGTGAGATGAAATGGAGTCTGGCATTCCTCACATTCACAAGATGTCTTGTCAGAGGTGAAGGAAGGGTTTGGTAATCAGATAAATCTGTGCCGGAACTGAGGATTAAACCCCGGCCGCCAGCACAGAAGTCTGACACCTTACCCCTAGACCGCCAGGTCACCTACACAAACCTAACTCGATGAGCTAGACTTTGGTCCATGTGCCCCCTAGATTACAAACATAGGGGACATTATTATGTTGCTATAAAATGTTTGGTTTATCAACAGACTCACCAATGTCAGGCGTGCTATTGAAGATGTCAACGTAAGAGTTTTCCTGAGAGAACTTTCTCAGTGCCCAGAAATCATCATTTCTTGATGTCTGCCTCAAATTCTCCTCGAATCCCTCTTTAGTCTCATTTTTATCGGATTCCTTGGACACACTTGCTTCCTTTTCAATACCTAACGAAACTCCGAGATCTACCTCTGAGGGTCGATCTTCGTTGGGTTCATTATCCGGAGTCGATTCGGAGGAACCTTTAAAAGCAAAGCTATCATAACCACTGCTGCCATCTATGGACGATAAACTGTGGTAGTTTGTGGCAACGTTGGCCATTTCCTCGCCACCGTTATCGTTGATCACCTCGACACTCAATCCTACTTCCTGTCCCTGTTCCACATCGTTGAACAATTTACTGTCCTGTTCTCCGCGCTTGGACGACAGAGACGACTCACTTTTTGACGTATTTACACTTTGTTTTGATATAGTCGTTGCGTGTGGAGGGTCCTCTCCGTTGTAAGGATGGGCCCACTTGGAGCACCCTACAGAACAAGCTTGTATCCTCCTCCGAGAGTCACACAAGTACGCGTGGTAGTTGCCATAGAGACTCTCCGAGGGCCGCGGACCGTAGAGGGACGAACTGTGGTCGGTGAAGGACAGAGAGGCGGGGAGCGTCGAGGGGGGCACGGTGCAGCAGGAAGGGGACAGGGAGAGGAACTTGTCAGAGCTGCGGCAATAAGGATCCAGATCACGTATGCGCTTGCGTTGAGACAGCATGACATGTGTGCACGGGACCAGGTGCTTGAAGACGAGTTCCAACATTACATCTTCACAGTTGAGGTCGACGAGAGTCTCGAACAACGCCAATGTCGCCAGACAGAGCTGTGTGAGGCACAAGAACCAACAAAACAGTATTATCACACGGGAAAATAGACCGTAGAGACTTTATTAGTATAGTTTAGATAATGTGTACAGTTTCTTTAGCTTTTATTTTCCATCTAATGAAACGTTATCTGTATTTATAATATACAAACCAGTCAATTAAGTTAGATTAACAAACAAGATTAACTTATTATTATTAGCACCGCGTCTTACTACCCGTTCGGGCTATACGCACTTACGCTAACGTGTAATGGTAGGGTGATTGTGAGATGAAATGAAGGACCTACAGTTTAACGTGGAATCCGAACCACGGTGGAGGCCTGGCATTCCCCACATTCACAAGATGTCTTGTCAGAGGTGAAGGAAGGGTTTGGTAATCAGATAAATCTGTGCTGGGACCGAGGATTGAACCCCGGCCGCCAGCACAGAAGTCTGACACCTTACCCCTAGACCACCAGGTCACCAACAAGATTAAAACATTAGACCAAAATAATAAATGATTACATTTAATAAAGTGTCTAATTATAAGAGTTATTTTTAAGGGTGGGCCCTCAAATCCTTAAAGATATTTAAAATTCGAGGATTCAAGACTCGAATCCTAAGAAAAAGAAAAAAACCATTTTCCAAGTGAAATTTGTTTTTGGGTTCTAATATTGCTTATTGGTGGTTCAGAGCCAATTATAATCATAGAATGAACTCAACAACCAGATCCCAGACCGGTAATTTAACACTTAACTGAAGGTATGAATGGATGTTATAATGAATGGATTATTATATTATAAATAAAAAAGTAAAGTTTAGTTTCATTATATCTAATAGAATTAAACAATTTTCAAGAAGATCAAAAATACCAGCTTTTCATTATCTAAAATATAGAAAAATGAGCCCAAGTTCCTGGTCGAATAATATTTGTAATGGTTTCAAAATGGGAGTGTGTTCCTCGAGAGGAGTAAACTTTCCGCGAGCCTAGATAGTTGCTTTAAATTACAGTACTATGAAACATTCGTCAACCGTCATAGAACATTCGTCAATTGTCATATATGTTCACCGACTTACCCTGGTCTTGGAATTGATCCTGTTGATTAGGCAATCCAGGATTTTTTCCCCGTCATACTTTTCTTCCAATATAAACTTGACGAAGGAGTAAAGCAGTCCTGGCTCGGTGACAGTCCGTACAAATAGGTCCAGATATGCGGTGGACGTCACCAACTCCTCCGCCGTGCTCTGTTCAACAACAACAACTCAACTCTAGATCGCTTGGCTTGGAAACTGTCAGACCGTAATATCTCCTCCCAAAGATTTACTTTTGAAAGCAGAACAAGTTGTATTTACCAAGCAATTAATACGACAGCAAATATTTCCTTGTGTTTAGTCCACAGAGTTAAATGTTGGTTTGTTCGTTTAACGAAAATGTCTGTACCTCAGAAGCAACTAATTATTATTATTATTATTACTATTAGCACCGCGTCTTACTACCCGTTCGGTTTATACGCTACTTACGCTAATGTGTAATGGTAGGGTGATTGTGAGATGAAATGGAGGACCTACAGTTTAATGTGGGATCCGAACCACAGTGGAGGTCTGGCATTCCTCACATTCACAAGATGTCTTGTCAGAGGTGAAGGAAGAGTTTGGTAATCAGATAAATTTTTGCCGGGACCGAGAATTGAACCCCGGCCGCCAGCATAGAAGTCTGACACCTTAACCCCTAGACCACCAGGAACTAGTTACTAAATTATGTAGACACTTAATTTTCTCAAATTTTCTTATTAGTTTTTTTTTAATAGTATTCATTTTAGTATCAGTAGAAACAAGAGCCCCTAAAAAAAATTATGAAATAAATTTGGAAATTCAGAGAATTTTTAAGACCATGTTTTCACACATTTAGGTTGGTAATATTTATCATTCAAAACTAAGAGAGAATAGAAAAATACAATATTACATATATTATCTTTTAAGTTTTTATAGAAAGTATTTAACTATAAAACAACCCCCCAAAAAAATCTACTTTTAAAAGTAGAAAATGAGGGTGAAAATTGACGAGACACAAAGTTTCGAAATGTCCCCTCTCCCTGGGTATTAATTTAACCAAAACACAAGTTACTATCGTGTCAAATATGTTTTCCGCAGATAAGAAGACGTTCATTTTGTAGTTGAATGTAGAATATTAAAAAAAGGTATCATCGATTATGTACCATTTCCTTGCCTTTATTTTAACTTTTGATGTAGACGTACGAAACACAGTTTATGTTTAACACCCACAAGACCAGGATTTTAACCCCAACCTACCCATCGCCGGCAAACCAGACTAAATGAGCTCACACAGTGATTACAGAAACTTAGAATGTGTTTACCCTTCTTTACATTTAATGTAAGAAAACTAGATTCAAAAACATCATTTCGACAGCTACCACGATTAAAAACATATCGTGAAATGACTATAAAAGTTTGCTGAACTGCTAAGTATGTATTAAATACACATTAAATGGTGACACACACACCTTACACTGTTATGGAAAATGTGACAAGCAAAACAGTTACATGCTAATAAACATGCTTTAACAAACATACATGCTTGTTATTTACATCCATATCTACAAATGTACAACTATGAACAGCTTTTAAAAGCACTTTCAAAACATACCCAGCATAGCCGCAATCAATCGTGCACAAAAAACACGACTCAAAACAACAGTTAAACAAGGATAAAAAGCTTTAATAAATCAGACTACTATTTATTACAAAATATATAAAATATCTAGATGTCAATATACAACACAACACAACAATTGTTAAAAGATTGTGGGGAATTCAGCTCAATTACGTACCTAAGGTTGACTACAGACACAACACTAGCTTTTGCAAGGTATTGACGGCTTCGTCAGGGACCTAAAGCTGAATATTCTCCAGATCAAAACAAGACCAAAATATAATTAGAAAACCAATAGTAGCTCTCCAAATTGGAACTGATAGTTTAGAGGTGAAGTCTGCCACATGTCACAGTCGAGAATACCATCACTGTATGACCGGTTCTAGAACTCATCCCCTCTTCAGGCTTGCCCAATAGCACCACGTCAACAATCCCAATTGAGGTTAAGTTTGGTTTCAACACGTCAAGTCTGCTATGCATATCAAAAGCTAGTGTTAAGTATTACTTTTATGTTCAAAATGTTTTCTACCAGCCAACTTCCAAACAGTAGATTTCCTTTTGGACAATGAGTTAGCTTACAATGCTAACAATGTAATTGTTATGATAGCAATAATTTGTACATGCCTGCAATGAGATAATCAAAGTTACAAAGATCTCTGGGTTTTGTTTCAATGACGAGCATAAACAATGTAAGTATATAATGTCTGTGGTTAATCAACTAACAGCGACGGATATTCAGAATAAACACATGTTAGTGTAAGCTGTTCATGCGTGTTAGTCAAACCAAGTAGCAAAGTTAGAGCTGTATATATAGTCCAGATGTTTGTCTCCCCCGAATGATCACTCATGTGCTCGATCTGCGCTCAGGAAAACAGACAGAAGGGAACGACTACATTTTATTGCAATATTGGAGCTTCCTATAAAGTGGCAATTTTTGTGACTGTCGCGTTTTCAAAGGCCAAACAGAGGCACAAATAGAATGTAGCATTTGTGAGAGGAGTGATATGTTAGAGGCCCTGAGTTCAATTCCCGTGTTTGAGGGCCAATTATTGTTATCTATTTATAAATATGAAGTAGGACTATTAAGATATGTCGGCAGTGATGTATTTATACATCAATGTCTAATAAGCGATTTACACGTAAGTGTTCCAGAAAGTTTGTCATTTGGATACATTATTATTATTAGCACCGCGTCTTACTACCCGTTCGGGTTATACGCACTCACGCTAATGTGTAATGGTAGGGTGATTGTGAGATGAAATGGAGGACCTACAGTTTAACGTGAAATCCGAACCACGGTGGAGGCCTGGTATTCCACACATTCACAAAATGTCTTGTCGGAGGTGAAGGAAGGGTTTGGTAATCAGATAAATCTGTGCCGGGACCGAGGATTGAACCCCGGCCGCCAGCATAGAAGTCTGACACCTTACCCCTAGACCGCCAGGTCACCGACCATTTGGATACAAGTGGATCGAATAATTACTTGTATGATGTTTCAAAATGTCATATGTAAGGAAACTAGACATTATAAATAGTTTTCTTCAAAATTTCACATTAGACATAGAAATCAAAACTATTGTTCTAATATTCAGTTACAATGTTTAACAATCTACTATTTTACCTAATGTCTGTTAATTGGCCACTCACACCGAGCGGCCGACTCCTGACGGGTGAGAGGTTGGGGACACCCGACTCTGGATTATATATATGTCCCTAACGATGTGATGTTTACGACAGAGTACTGACCACTTCTGCTGGCGAGTCTAAGCGCTCTAGAGGGAGTCCCAAGGAGTCCTATAAGCCTCGCCAGGGTTGTGCCGAGGGGCGCACATGGGCCAGAACACACACACCACATTTAGACATTGCGTCATGTGACAGCATCGACACTACTAACACATAACACTGCTTACACATAATAATGTAATTATATTGTTTAGTATATTTTATATTGTAATGTACACTGACCATTAAGGAGGCCCGTGAAATTGTTTGTGTTCCCTGGTTATTTTAAAATACAGAGCACTGATCTTTAAATTGAGAGATCACACTTGGGACACGGCAATCGAACCCGGGACCTTTGGCTCAGTACACCGATGCTCTTACCACTGAGCTATCCAGGAACCATTCTGTGCTCAAGGTAATTCTTCACTCATATTTAAAGACAGAGTCTGTGAAGGATATGTGGAAATTGTCGGCTACACACGAGAGATCAATGAGCTCACGCAAAAGCGCGTGGTCTGATACCGCAATAAAATTCGACTTGGGAGGGCTTTATGATACCAAAAACACAATATTTGAACAAATGCGCACATCATTATGGATAGCCAAGCTATTATAGTACGTACAACTATAGGCTATAATAGACCTATCACAACAACACTGGTTTAATAACATCATTATATCACATTTTCAGGCCTCCTATTATAGTTTATACTATTGCTGATATTCAAAACTAGACTTTCTGAATGCCAGATTCTCACTTCACTTAGTTGGAGTAAACTATATTACATCTACAAGTGATCGTGGGAACACCATGTCCACACACACATGACACATTCGTGAATAGGTGGTTTATAGACATATGGTGTTTGTAAAGGAGCCAGCGATAATATAACTAACCAGTAACCAAGTTCTCTCGTCTTGTGGGAGGAAAGTAGGCATATATATATAAAAACTCACTGATATAACAAGTTCGCTTCTGCCGTACCAGGGCTACCACAATTAGTTTAAAATTCCTTGTATTTTCTAAGTTTTTCAAACACTTTATTCAGAGAGTAGTAATGGAAGAATGAGATTTCCCTTATCATAAAATTGAGTACTGTGCAGTCACGTGGTTGGTGTTTAGAACAGGAGATGGGGAAATACATGCAGTGGTCACATAGCCCAATGTTTCAAGGTCAAATAAAAGGTGGGGTGGGGATGGAAGCTAAAACATTTAATGTGTTTATTTATTCAGTTTGCTTTTCATTTTATTCAAAGGCCTACTATTTAAAAGTTGCAGTTTAGTGTTCAAAAATCATAAATATTCTGTTTTTTGTGAAATGCCCTATGTTTGTAATTTTTATATTTATATTTCGAAAACTCAATTTTATTTGTCTTAATGAAAAACCGCAAATAAAGTTTAATTTTTAAGGTAAAATTCCAGTGTCAACACTAAGCAGTTTTCATATTACGAATAGTTGAGTTTTGAAAGAAAGAGCGAGCCAATGAAATGATGCAACTTAGTCTGGCCGAAAGCTCTACGAGTGATTTTACACATGTGATTAATTAATGTCATTTCCCCATCCATCCTCCTGTCAATGAAGTTGAACTTAGTTTAAACAATCCTTCTCATCCTTGTCCTTTGTAGCAAGTCGTCTATGACCTAAATGTCAGAAATATAAATTTATATTTTTTTATTATTTATAAGTGTAGTATTTTAACTTGAGATATGTGTTGAAAATGAATGTGTCCGCAGTGTTCTTCACAAATCAACACGAACAAGTTGATCCAACAAATACTACCAGAATATTAGTCAGCCATCACCGACGATATCAAGAACAGACCACACAAATAGATCGGAGAAACACACCTGTGTTACTAACAAGCTAGAGATGACCAATTGCATCGAGTTACCAGTTATTTCAATCGCTCACTACAAGTTTCATATAAAACATTACCATTCGTGTTAAAATCATTATAAAGTTATCTTTGTTTATCCGCGTCTTACTACCCGTTCGGGTTATACGCACTTACGCTAATGTGTGATGGTAGGGTGATTGTGAGATGAAATGGAGGACCTACAGTTTAACGTGGGATCCGAACCACGGTGGTAGGCCTGGCATTCCCCACATTCACAAGATGTCTTGTCAGAGGTNTGGAATCCGAACCACGGTGGAGGCCTGGCATTCCCCACATTCACAAGATGTCTTGTCAGAGGTGAAGGAAGGGTTTGGTAATCAGATAAATCTGTGCCGGAACCGAGGATTGAACCCCGGCCGCCAGCACAGAAGTCTGACACCTTACCCCCTAGACCGCCAGGTCACCGACAAAGTCAATGGTTTAGATATGAATGGCGAAGAGTAAATAATACACTGTACATGCACTTAAAAATTAGAAAATAAATATCACTAAATCTGAATTATGTCAATAGAATATCAACTCAATAAAATCCAATTGCAATGATTTGGAGTTTTTTTAATGAGCATCTTATTTATAAAGAACCAACTATGTACCCCTCTACTGAGACAAGGACGTCCATCACCGATCAACATTAGAGAACCCACCACAACATTATTTTACAAAATATATTTACCGTGTCATGAACACCTCAACCGTATCGTTATGGCCTTAAAATTATTTACTAATTAGGCAACCATTTCATGGTAAACTTTCATTCATAAAAATGATCAAATTTGCAAATGAATGAAAAAAAAGCAGTGGAAATAGCCTTGACACAAAGAGCACTACTAAAAGTGAAAAGATAGTTCAGGTTTTTGTAAATAGCATGCCTCTAGAGATTACAAAATAAGAAAAGGGGTTGTACAACAGCAATTTTAAAAGTCACAAACCCCTCATAAAAATCCAAACTATTAATGCACAGATATTTATGACTATTTCTAAGAGCATATTACAATTGATGGTATGAATTAACTTTCAAGCCATGGAATAAAATTAATTCGAAATAAGTCTTAAGTAAAATAAAAAGAATACATATATTATGATATAATTATACAATTTTAATTCTTTATTAAATTCATAATTATGTTTAAATAGAATTGTCACCTTTCATTATGTATTTGTTTAAATTTTAAAATTTGACTGGTCGTTGGAGTTTATCTAGTTTGTTCCCCTGTGTTCTATTTGATACTCTAACACTCTTTACTAAATCAACCTTAGAATATTTGCTAAAAGCTCTAAGTACACCTTATTTAACTATCACAAAAAAATCAACACTACTCCAAACTCTGTTTTGCAATTTATTTCTTGTAGTGACCAAAAATAACTGTTCAAAAATAACTGTTCATTTTATGTGTTCAATATGAGAAAGCACTTTCTTGTTGAATCCAACACATTAGCTCAGTCGATAGTGTGTCTGTCTACCGAGTTAAGGGTCACGGGTTCGATTCTCGACATGGTCGAAAACTTATCATTGGTGAAATATGGTTTTACCCTTTCACGTTGATAAATTAATAGTTGGGGACTGGATGTTGTGCCTGTCCTCGTCTTAAGTTATATTATAAGACATGGCTTAGCAAGCCAGTATGGATGTAAGTAAGACTTTCTAGCCGAGCTTCACACCATACTGTGAATGCTATGTATTTCTGTATTGCTATAATTGATGTTATCTTTTCAACGACGCGGGCCAAGGGGATAGAAGGGTCCTACACATATTTATGTGATCCTGTTTAGAACCAATACAAAGGTTGATTATTTAGGGATTATTTCATGCTAGTTCAAAAACCTAGTAAGTCACAGGTTGCGCTCAACATAGTAACAAACCAAATGGCGCTGTGCGTCAGCTTACTAGGAATGCCATCTATTGTGTTTAGATTGGCGCTTGATAGATGGTGGTGTTAGTTGTAAGTCAAAGTACCATAACCACAGAGCTACGAACCAGCATAAAACAAACGGTATAAAAGAGGTCAAGAGGAGTAGTATGAGCTCTTGATTAGATAAATAAATGATGTATAGCATAAGTTTAGTTCTAATCCCACATATTTAAAAACAAAATTGTAGTTCATGGCTATTTCCACTTAATAAAATACTAATAGAGTATAAAAGTAAATAAGTGAATGTCTACATCCTCAATACTGCAGCAACGTGACAATCATAAAACTAAAAGCACTTTCAGCCGCTACTGCTGTGACAGAGGAAAACCAAGGACATCAGTAAGTACAATAACTTGTACACTACGGCAAAAAGTGAATACAAGGAATGTAAACGTGCAAAATACATCAGACAACTACAAGACAGTGGATCTACATCGACAGTTGCGTGGTCTAGCGTGTAACTGTCGTGTTGGAGCAGAATGTCAGGGTTTGGATCCCGGTTGGGTGTACTCATGGTGTCTTTTACTAAATGGTTTCTCACCCTACCACCATACACACGCAGGTACATTTCTTATAAAATGCTACCATCCTCATTTATTGGTACAAACTTCCTTTTCTGTGTGATTTGTGTGTACCAAGGAAATACATGGAGCGCAGTTTGTGTATTTTATGTGATCAACATTCATTATTATTGCTGGTATCCTGTGGACCAGTTAATAGGCCGCTGTGCCCCAGTGGCTCAAAGACCGCACTTGGGGACACACTACCTTAGACTATTTGACCACAGTCATAGTAGTAACAAAACCGGCCTAGTGAGCTAAAGTGGAAATAAGACTCTGGTGTACAAAACAAATCACCAGCCCCCTCCTACAATCGTGTAACAAATCACCAGCACCCTCCTACAATCATGTAACAAATCACCAGCACCCTCCTACAATCGTGTAACAAATCACCTGCCCCCTCCTACAATCGTGTAACAAATCACCAGCCCCCTCCTACAATCGTGTAACAAATGTGTCAGTGGACATTTTTCTAATTAGAGTTGTCGTGTGGAATATTTCTAGGGGATGCTGCCCCCTTGTGTTGGATTCAAGCCTTTCTAATTTTTACCTAGTCCAGTTGGGTCTGGTTTACTTGTTATTCTATTTCTAGTCTTGTCTGGATGTGAAAATAATATTATGTTCTTTAGGCTGTATATAATTGATCTAATCTGTTCAAAGGAAAACCAAAGGAACCTTACATTTTTAATTTATAATATTTGTTTATATTTAATGTTTAACATATTCACTGGTGGTGCGACAGTTCTCTATCATTTTTATCTAAACTAAAGGTTGTTAAGATAATTTGCTTGTGAGTATGTTTTTAAACCTACTTTGGTTAACAACTTGAGGTAGGGATGACAAAGAGGTGATTAGGAAGAAATGCACCCACATTAGAGTTGAGAGGATAGAAAAACTATAGTAATAAATCACATGTGGAAAGCCATCCCAAATGTTTGCCAAATATTTAATACAATTATAAAAAAAAAATGTTTTTTCCCCCCCAAAACATTTGTCCGGAAATAGTACATCTCCCTAAAGCGGGTCACCCACTACAGCGCACTGCGCCAACGTGGTGAACATTCTATGCGCCTTTCTCTAGACGCCCGCCCCTGTAGCGCCCCTCAGTTATCCATCAATAAGGTTTCTTTCACTTATTTGAAAAATTTGTTGTTGGATCTTCGAGTTGTGTGTAAATTATCATCGGCTCCAGTTCAGGAGAATTATTATTTGTTGTTGCGCTTTGTGCAAGAGAGAGAGAAGCAAAGCGCAAAAGACAAGTTTGGGTCCATGAACCTAATATTATTATTATTAGCACCGCGTCTTACTACCCGTTCGGGTTGTACTCACTTACGCTAATGTGTAACGGTAGGGTGATTGTGAGATGAAATGGAGGACCTACAGTTTAACGTGGGATCCGAACCACGGTGGAGGCCTGGCATTCCTCACATTCACAAGATGTCTTGTCAGAGGTGAAGGAAGGGTTTGGTAATCAGATAAATCTTTGCCGGGACCGAGGATTGAACCCCGGCCACCAGCACAGAGGTCTGACACCTTACCCCCTAGACCGCCAGGTCACCAGGAAAATTGTACTAAGCCCCGTGGTTCCTTCCCACACAGAGGGGCTCCTGGCACAGTGCGCCACAATGTAGTGGGTGTTGCGTTACATAGGTATACTGCGGAAATGTCTTATTGCCAGCGCAGCGTACTGTAGTGGGTTACAAGTTTTAAGGGGACTGCCTAAGTTGTTGAGAAAGTGCCAGTCAGATGTTGTATTTAGGTTGAATATTGACAAAGCCTTTAACTGTGCATGATTTTGGCTTGGCGTGATTTTGTAAACATGGTTTAAAGGTTGAAATTTTTCACTTTGGAAAATCCAGAAATACACATTTTAGGTTGATCATATAAACTTAATTCCCAGGAAACAAAAAGCAATTGGTTTAGGAGTATAAAATGGATCGTTGTGAATCAAATTACGTAATTTAATAAGGGGTCAGAACACAAATTGTTCTAACATTTGTATTTCCCTCCTCCATTGGTTGTTCTCCGCCCAGTAACGTAACGAGGCCACTTGGTTTCTGGCGTTTATACATTTCTGCTCGAATATTGTAGGCCCTCAACCCCACAAAAATGTGACCCCCTTAACACCTCACTGACCTACATCATTTCATTACTTTCAATAAGATGTCAGAATAGAAAATAATAATTTTAGTATCCGTCCAATAAAGAACGGAAATAATTTTAATAGGGATGTCAAACTTTATTTGATACCTTGATCCTAAGCTCTCCAATTCCTGTACGTAAGGGGGAAATGGCATTATACGGCTATTTTAAACTAAACATTGAAAGGAGGCTAGGAGGGCAAAGCCCACCCACCATAAAACTGTAGGTCTTAATGTTCACAATTAAAACACAACAAAACACATCATTATAAAATGTCCCCTTCAGCGGCAGAGAATAAAACACAGAATGGACTTTAAAAAACAAACAGGCTGAAGTAGGACTGATGGTGCACTGTGAGGCCCTCAGGCCTTGCACTACTATCCTCCCTTCAACGTTTCATTTAAAGGTGAAAAGAAGTTTTCTAAGATTGTCATATTAACAAACCGAAACATTTTAAAATACAATTTTACATATTCTATAGAAAAGATATGCATGTGTGTGTATGTGCGTTTTAGTGACACTGCTAAGCAATGACCTAGCGGGGTGTTCCATTGACGGTACGTCAGCTTGCGTGCGATGGAGAAGATAGTACCTGTAACAGTGCCGGCCCCATGACGGGTACAAGAAACCCCTGGTGCAGGAACTCCACCAGCTGCGTCTTGACCTTGGCGTGTGCCACTTGTACCACCGCGTTGCAGAAAACAAGGGAGTTCATGATCATGGTGAGCTTGGGGATGTCGTTGACATCGTCGGGGGTGAGACGGTGCCAATCCTCCAGTTCCACATCCAGCTTGCGAGGAAGTTCAGAGTAGAGAGCGCTGAGACCAGTCACCAACACCTGAAATACACATATTTACACCAGACAAGCTTTTATTGGGGCTGTTGATAGAGACGTTCATGTAAGGATACATTACGTGGGATGTATGATAGGAATCGTTAGAATTGTTGCAGGGTGTGTGATTCAACTTCAACTGCGACCCGTCTCAAGAGCACAGGACTGTTACACAGTTTATCTGACAATGAGATGTAGGTGTGAAGAAATATTGAAAAGATAAGTTTATTCGTCCAAACTTACTATCCACTTAAGTTGGCTTTTTTCTCTATCACTTACATTCATTTTCATATTATTATTATTATTATTGTTGTTAGCACCGCGTCTTACTACCCGTCTTGTCAGAGGTGAAGGAAGGGTTTGGTAATCAGATAAATCTGTGCCGGGACCAAGGATTGAACCCTGGCCGCCAGCACAGAAGTCTGACACCTTACCCCTAGACCGCCAGGTCACCCATGTTAAAATAACATTTGAAATTAGTACTTAGTGTATTTTGAAACACAAACTGTTGTGCTGTGAAGGGTAATAACATGCACGTCACGAGTGTGTTGAGGATTAGTCTAGCTAGCGGTGAGCTGGCACGTGTGTTCATACCAGACATATGTCCGAGTGATCAGCGATGTAAGCGCCGACATACTCGTTCATCGCCGACAGAGAGATGCACTTCAACAAGGCGTCTCGTGCCTGATGACCTATCGCTCCTTCCCGGTGAACAAATGGGATCAGCAGAGTAAAGATGATAAACCTGTAGCAAGGAAAACAAACAATGCTCGTCCTTTTGGATGTTGAACCAGTTTTACGTTGTTTGGATTCATATTAACCTTAATGTATGCATCTTATAAAATCTGACATCTTAAATAGCGATACCAACGTTGAAAATAGAAGGACAGACGTGTTTGTGTAGAGTTAGACGCAAGTGCATTCGTCTAACACACTAGCAAAATGTGATAATATATCACACTAAAAATAAATAAAAATAATATATTTATAGTAATCAAATATATTCACCGTGTTTATTATTGCTAGTCGAAATTACTCCAAAAGGATAGTTCTAAATACCAAGTTTGGATGCGTGCCTGCTGGAGAAATAACTTATTTTAAATGTATATTTAAAGTTAAGGATCTTGGTGATAATTTTGTCATAATATTGATCCGATTAGGAATGTCTGTTTTTAATATATATTATATATATTTAGCACCGCGTCTTACTATCCGTTCGGGTTATACGCTTTAAGTACTAATTACTCTAAAGGATTAGGAATTTGGGGAGGTTTAATTAGAGGAAGTGAACCCGCATTTGCGTGGAGGGAGAGTGGAAAACCATTAAGGAAAAACCACCCCCAGTTCACACGACAGAGATTCGAACCTCGATCTCCCCGTCCTCAGCAGTCGAGCTCAACACGACAAGTGTGTTAGCCAACTACGCCACCGAGGCGGGTCCCAGAGCATGTAAGACGGACAAGTACCTGTCAGGTCCCTGGTGCGAGGAAGAATGAAAGAACAAGCCCAGGAGCTCGGTGTTGTGCATGAGCGAGATACAAAGATGGTTCAGTAAATCAACCAATTTCTTCTCCACGTCTAATTTCTTCTCTTCCTCCATCGGGAACCAATCCTCGGAACAGAGTGCTAGCAGTTTCAACAAGGGTCGGTGGAATGACTCGTGTTCCAGCAAGTGATGCTGTGAGTTGCTCACCAACGTTTCAAACATTCTGAGCTGTTCTAAGCGCAGATCATACCTGTACCTAGAGTAATATTTATAGAATAATGTGCCTTAAGCATGTCAATAAATAAACACGATAGAATTGTGGGAAATTAAACCCCTTAGTATTCCGATGGCATGTCAAATATTAAAGTTGTTGTCAATGTTTATAGTTTTATGTGAGACTCGTCTTCTACAGCTGTACTAAGAACACAAAAACTGAGATCTTTGTTAAGTTGCAACTTAGAGTACAGTACTGGTACAGAAAGTGATCATAAATGTAGTTGTTGATTGATATGTACATTTTCACACACAATAACGCATGGATAGCCCTACACACAAATATTGATTTAGGTTCATGGGGTGTTTGTTCCTATTTCTGACAGTGAGGTGTTTGTTCTAGAATGGTGTCAAGGTCAGGTAAGTGAAGGGTTGTTATTAGCACCCATGAGTATTGTTATCAAATTGAATCGTAAATAATATTTTTCTAATTACTAATTATCACAGGTTTATTTAAAAACTACTGTAAGCTTATTATTCATTTTAGTTCGAAAAAATATTTTTTAATTCATAAAAATAAAGGCATTTTAATTTTCAAAATAATCCCTTTAGTTGTAAAAATAGTTATCTTTATTTTAAAATATTTTTTTTTATATCAATTAGCTTAGTGCTCTATTCCTAAAGACTTTAAATCATTTTAATAATCAATTGTATTTTCATTATTAAATTTGAATATAATTTGGATAATGAACAAATACTTGACTCGATACTTGAGAAGAGATGTAGCCTTCACACAACTGTTGACATGTAGCCCTCACACAACTGTTGACATGTAGCCCTCACACAACTGTTGACATGTAGCCCTCACACAACTGTTGACATGTAACCCTCACACAACTGTTGACATGTAACCCTCACACAACTGTCGACATGTAGCCTTCACACAACTGTTGACATGTAACCCTCACACAACTGTTGACATGTAACCCTCACACAACTGTTGACATGTAGCCCTCACACCACTGTTGACATGTAACCCTCACACAACTGTCGACATGTAGCCTTCACACAACTGTTGACATGTAGCCCTCACACAACTGTTGGCATGTAACCTTCACACAACTGTTGACATGTAGCCTTCACACAACTGTTGACATGTAACCCTCACACAACTGTTGACATGTAACCCTCACACAACTGTTGACATGTAACCCTCACACAACTGTCGACATGAAGCCTTCACAAACTGTTGACATGTAACCCTCACACAACTGTTGACATGTAACCCTCACACAACTGTCGACATGAAGCCTTCACACAACTGTTGACATGAAGCCTTCACACAACTGTTGACATGAAGCCTTCACACAACTGTTGACATGTAGCCCTCACACAACTGTTGACATGTAGCCTTCACACAACTGTTGACATGTAGCCTTCACACAACTGTCAACATGCCGAGTCTCACACACCAAAGAGAACTCACCCAAATCCCATCATATACATGACTTGTATCAAAGAGATTGTGAGATTTCCCCCTGTCAGAGCTGTAAATACCTGCCGGTGTGAATACTCCACGTGAAGAGAGTGTCCAACAGGTTCTCGCTGAGGAGATGTTCCAAACAAGGGAAATGAGACTGTTGCTTGTTGTGTTCCCACACTAAGAACGTGACCATGTGTTTCAAATGATTGACCACCCCCCACACGTCGTCTTGGATCGGGTAGCCCACTGGGGGCTGGAACACAACCAAACCGTGCGTTTAAATTAGTTAGAATTATGTTACCAACTTTACCCATAGTCAAGAGGACATAGATTGTGTGTTTGTATTCTCTACAAGGTGTTCCAAATACCCACGGGTAGGAAATCAAGATATAACCAAGCTTGTCGCTTTCAAGGGTTGTTAGTTCGCTGCCCAAAATTTGAAGAAAAACCACATAAAGTTGCAAAATTTACCCTACAATGGTCTTATTTAGGTTTACTTTTACTGGTTAAGACACAAAAATTTGTGTCAACATACAAAGATATATTTGGTTAACTCTTTCATATTGAAATGGGCCTATTATGAATAACAGTTTATTTTCTCCATAACACATTTCAAATGCTGGAGCATATTATACATAATATACCTACTCAATACTATGGTAGTTCAAATATTAATGTTGTTCCCGCCGGTAAGTTGGGCAGAGTACCTTGGTGCGCGCGATAATCTCCATCGCCTGCTGCCAGTGCTTTCTGAAGCTGTCGTAACAGGCAGAAGGGTCCGAATCTTTTGGAGGGTAACTGGACGGTCTAAGTTTCCCAAAACTCGCCCTTAGGGGGCTGTTTCTTAGCCAGCTCATGGTGCCACGATCATCGCTTTGTGACGACATGAAACAAGACAGACACACAAGTGACACGATATGGTCTAGACACGACACACAACAAGTACAGACAGCTCCTTTGAAATAACCATCTGAAAAGCTTTACTCCTACCAGAGCTCCGCTCAGTGGATTCCGGTGGGAGAATCAGGCTATGGATATAATAAATCCTAGACTCACACAGATTCAAGTTACATGGATTCGTCGACACACAGTTTAGGTTCTTGGACAAACTTTCAACGTCACCTATTGAAAACCAATTTAAACAAAATTAACAGTGTTTTTAGTTGAGCAGTATAGTGTGTTTACAACAAACTTTTATAGGGTTGGTTCACTTGAGAAGAACCTGACCGTACAGGCCTTTGTTACAGGATAACTCGCATACTACACCCTACCAATGTCTGTTAATTACCAAGTACCTACTATGGTCTAAATTTTAGTTTTTCCGCGGCAAACCTAATTCTTGTAGGTATAAGGAATATATAATTATTTTCAACATCTTGTTTGCAAATATTTAAACCTTTTCTTATGAATTACCGGTACTGAGAATCAAACTGATTCATTTTGATTTTCATGTAAAATACTGTCCTAGTATTTATAATAAATTTAAAGGAATGGTAATGGAAAAGGATGACATTGGCGTAACTTGGAGTTTAAAAGATATTTTAGTGTACAAAAGCTTATATCAATGTTTAAAATTATAAAACTATTTTTTGGAGGAATATTTTAAAGAGTAGGCCTAGGAATGGAATAAAACCAAGACGGCTTGAAGGCAAAGATATTTTAGTTCACATTACGATCTAAACATCAGTATGTCCAGAATAGCAGTTTGACGATTGTTGTTAATAATAATGCAGTTTGGTAAAGTTGTATAACAAAGAAAACCGTTTGTAAAATTCACATGAAGCAAAGGCTCGAATTTAACCCAATTCATTTGAAAAGGTTTGACTTATTAGTTTAAAAAAAAAATCGTACTAGTGAAAAGAAATGAACTGATTTTTGCAAAATCACTTTAGCTAAGGATTTTTTTAGGTTATTTGTTAAAATGACAGCTAAGATATGTATAACATAACTTTATTGATATTCTACATAAATACAACCTATCGTTAAGTAGTCAAATGCTTATAGCCTAGCCATTATTAACACAAATTATGTTTATGAAATGAAATATAAAATTGGCAAGGACCAAATTATTGATAAAAGATTAACTTATTTTGTGTGTAGATGTAGACTTATATTCGGTGTTTTATACAAACATTTATAAATCTTGCCACTCCATCCTTACCATTAATCAGTTTTAGTTTACCAGTAGAAAGATATGAGATGCTCCAATTTCAAGCACAAGTTCTTTCACCATCTTAAATTTTCTTACAAAACAGTACAAACAAAAAATAGACGTTAAAGGTTTGTCTGTCATATGTAAAACAGCTTAGGCAGCAGTAAATACAAAAGCGCAACATAACCATTTTAAACCATGGTATATAATATACTGGTCTATCTAGTTACTCTTTAGTTCTGAAAATCAAACTTTGAAACCAAATAGCGCTAGTATCGTTCTAGAATAGCATGGGTGCAATCAAATAGTGTAAAGAAGTGAAAGTAAATAAGTTTTCGGTTTATGACTTTAAAAGTGATCTCTATACTACACTGGATGGACACACACACCGCTTGCAAATAACCAAAGCGTTACACTTAAGTTTGTTGTCTGCTTGATTGTGAGGGGACAGAGCTAACGGTTTATTCCAATGTTCTTTTGCGAAAAACACTTATCTGTTGCATAAAAACTGTTGTTTGAAAAGAGTTTAACAATATATCATAATTGGGTAGATACACGTTTACATTAAAGGATATATATTTTTTTTAATTCCACACGAAACATTGTACAAATATGAGTACAATATTTTATATAGGTATTAAAATAGATACGTAGCAATGATAAATTCTGACCTCAAAATCTAGACATGCGTTATTGAAGGACTAATTAAATGGAGAACCGGGGTTTCACCCCCTGGAATTTTTAATATTTTATTTTGAAAAATGTGATATTTTATAGATGTTTTGTAGTTAAATTTTGAAAGTAACTACTTTGTGATCGCAGGGTTAGGAAGTTGGAAAACGCCCCATAATATATATAATTCAAAGTTTAATTAAAGCCCATATATAGTGTCACTCTCTAACACTCAATAGGCACATCTACTTTTCTGGGACCTGGTAATCTAGGGGTAAGGTGTCAGACATCTGTGATAGTGGTCAGGGTCAAATCCTGGTCCCGGCACAGTTTTATCTGACCTTTTCACTTATTTTTACCTCTGACCACAGTTAGGGAAGGTTACCACCAAGATAAGGTCTACCTGAGAACCTATAAGTAACAGCCCTGCTACTCAGGTGTAGGTCACGACAGGCTTAGTAGGCCGGTGGCTGAAACAAACACGAGTCCTCAAGAAAATAAAGTGCCGGATTGGAAAATGTAAGCGTGGATAGAAATAAAGTTTGGAAAGTGATGGAGGATGCTGAAGTGTAGAGACAAGTTGTAATGAGAGTGAAGAGCATATAAGAGGGTAACAGGAGTTGTGTTAAGACAGAGAGGGGGAGGACAGAGTGGTTCCAAATAAAAAATATAGTGAAGCAGGGGAATGTTCTATAACCACTACTATTTGTAATGGTAATGAAAATAGTCATGAACAGAGTGGCAGGAAAACTTGGGGAGGAAAGAATGAAAGCCATGATGTTTGTTGGTGACAAGGTATGAGGGGAGAATGAACAGGAAGTACAGGAACTACAAGAATAGAATGAGGAAGTGAAAGAGTGCGGAATGAAATCTAACATGGCAAAATGTGAAACGATGGTGAGGTATAATACAGCTTTAACGTTGGATGGAGTAGTGCTGAGAAAAGTACAGAATGTTAAATATCTTGGAATCATGACTGAAGGGAAAGGTGAAAGTAGAGAGAAAACAGGGAGAGTTGTTTTATAGGAGTGTAAGAGACCTGCTATGGAGAGTTGTTTTATAGGTGTGTAAGAGACCTGCTATGGAGAGTTGTTCTATAGGTGTGTAAGAGACCTGCAATGGAGAGTTGTTCTATAAGTGTGTACAGTAGCGGATTTAGGTTTGAGGACGCCCTAGGCGATATGGCGCCCTTTTTTTTTGTAACAGTATATATATATATATATAAAATAATGAAAATAATAACAATAATAATAAGAAATCTAATTCAGGTATAAATTAAACATAAAATAAACTTTAAAATATGATATTACAATTTACAGAAAACCCAATCGATTTTTAATTTTATTCATCTTAAAAATTTTGGCACCCCTCAAAATTTACCGCCCTAGGCCCGGGCCTAAACCTAAATCCGCTACTGAGTGTGTAAGAAACCTACTATGGAAAAGAGAAGTCCCCTTGAAGTGTAAGGAAGTGTTATACACCGCCTACTTTGTACCCATTGTCACATATACAGCAGAAACATGGATAGTGAATGTAAGAGAGACTAGGAGAGCATGTCATCAGGAGAAACATGGACATTGAATGTAAGAAAGACTAGGAGAGCATGTTAGCTGTCACCAGGAGAAACATGGACATTGAATGTAAGAAAGACTAGGAGAGCATGTTAGCTGTCACCAGGAGAAACATGGACATTGAATGTAAGAAAGACTAGGAGAGCATGTTAGCTGTCACCAGGAGAAACATGGACATTGAATGTAAGAGAGACTAGGAGAGCATGTTAGCTGTCACCAGGAGAAACAAGGACATTGAATGTAAGAGAGACTAGGAGAGCATGTTAGCTGTCACCAGGAGAAACAAGGACATTGAATGTAAGAGAGACTAGGAGAGCATGTTAGCTGTCACCAGGAGAAACAAGGACATTGAATGTAAGAGAGACTAGGAGAGCATGTTAGCTGTCACCAGGAGAAACAAGGACATTGAATGTAAGAGAGACTAGGAGAGCATGTTAGCTGTCACCAGGAGAAACAAGGACATTGAATGTAAGAGAGACTAGGAGAGCATGTTAGCTGTCACCAGGAGAAACAAGGACATTGAATGTAAGAGAGACTAGGAGAGCATGTTAGCTGTCACCAGGAGAAACAAGGACATTGAATGTAAGAGAGACTAGGAGAGCATGTTAGCTGTCACCAGGAGAAACAAGGACATTGAATGTAAGAGAGACTAGGAGAGCATGTTAGCTGTCACCAGGAGAAACAAGGACATTGAATGTAAGAGAGACTAGGAGAGCATGTTAGCTGTCACCAGGAGAAACAAGGACATTGAATGTAAGAGAGACTAGGAGAGCATGTTAGCTGTCACCAGGAGAAACAAGGACATTGAATGTAAGAGAGACTAGGAGAGCATGTTAGCTGTCACCAGGAGAAACAAGGACATTGAATGTAAGAGAGACTAGGAGAGCATGTTAGCTGTCACCAGGAGAAACAAGGACATTGAATGTATGAGAGACTAGGAGAGCATGTTAGCTGTCACCAGGAGAAACAAGGACATTGAATGTATGAGAGACTAGGAGAGCATGTTAGCTGTCACCAGGAGAAACAAGGACATTGAGTGTAAGAGATACTAGGAGAGCATGTTAGCTGTCACCAGGAGAAACAATATTAGGAATGAGTTATCAGGGGAAGAGTGGGAGCACATGATATAGTAGAGGAAGCAAGACTCAGATGGTATGGGCATGCAATGAGGATGTTATAGTACATGAGATAGTAGAGGAAGCAAGACTGAGATGGTATGGGCATGTAATGAGGATGTTATAGTACATGAAACTGTAGAGAAAGCTAGATTGAAATGATACCCAGCTAAAGTATGATCTTAATAAATTTATATTTCATTTTGTTTTACCCCAGGCAGCCGGTTAAAGTGTGTTTTAGCTGAACAATCCAAAGTTTATTTTCGTTTCCGTTTCTACCCATAACATGCACGAGTGGCACCTGGACAGAAATTTAAACCTTGGGACTCCTTCCAAGTCAACCATATAAACCTTTAAGTGTGTTACTGCAGAAGTACCAACACATGTTACAAGAGTGCATTGGATTCAATGACTTCAAACAACGGAGTTTTTCTATGTAAAACATTCTGATGGAATGATTGTAAGAATATAGGACATGGTTGAATGAAACCCTGACAAGGAGGTGATACCAGGAGATTAGCTAAGCACGTAGAGCCAGATGGTTGTGCTAATCTCTAACAAGGTGATACCAGGAGATTAGCTAAGCACATAGAGCCAGATGGTTGTTCTAATCTCTAACTGGATATTATTTTTCTCAATTTACAAAAATACAGTACCTAATGTAAGCAACAAAATTGTACAATGACCTTTGAAATATACAATTATATCTATCAGTTATTAATTGAGGCTTAGAATTCATGGAAATATAGGCATACTGCTCTAGTAAAATACTTGAATTATAAATTTTTATTGAGTTAGTTTAGTGAATTCAGAAAATAAAGGCATAGCATAGTGCCCAGTTTCAAATTAACTAGGTACCTAAAGTGGTTTTATAATCAAATATTTTATTGGGAATTCTGTGTGCCTGTATTTAAGCTAATAATCTGAGTAATTAAGTTTTTCCTTAGAGGAATTCAGCTTTTTTTTAATAATTATATAGGTTTCATTCTGTTAAGCTAAATTCTTTCTTTAAGCAAATTATAATGAAGTTATTCTATAAATAGTTTTTTAATTTCCATTGTTGTCTAGTAATAAAAGTCTTGTAACTCTTGAAAGAAGCTTATTAAATTCCCCAGAGTTATAAAATGTTACAATTTCAAACAAAATTGGTTATTTTTATATAATATTAATGTAACATAAAAAAAAAGAGTCACATTACTGAATTATGTATGATAAGTAAGATATAAATCAAAGAAGTAAACTACATATTTTGCTAGCGTTTAATGAAGATAATTTCCCGGTAATGGACACATAAACTAGCTTACAGTATTCAATAGGTTAAGTGAAAGTGGTGATTTATTGGTTAGATAAAAAATAAATTACTACACTCATGGCTAATAATATTGGTTTATGGGAAATTGATTATTGCTTTTTATTTAGGCACTATCCAATAAAATGTAATCATTGATAGTGTTTCAGTGTGAAATACCTACAAAATAAGGCTATACTAACAAAAGTGTTTATTCATTCTTGTCCAAATGAAAATAATGGCGGTGTTTGCAGTGATTATTTCTGTTATTTTGTACCAATATGGTTGGTAAAAAAATATATTATTACACTAATATTGTTTTGAATTATAAAAATGAGGCTCTTTTAATTTATTTGACAGTTCAGAATTTTTAACATTTTTTCCTCAGGTTTGATATTTGATTGAGAAATGGGAGTGAAATTTGAATAAAACATCATTTTCAGATGTAATTTTGTTTTTAACTTATTTTCTAGATGCCGCCAGGATAGCCGCATTGCTCACACCGACTCTGCAAGACAGATTCTCTGATCAACTTTCCGAGATTTATACAACAAAAGTAAAAAATAACAGATCGGCCGGACTACAGTCCCAGCACCAAATATTGGAACACTTGGGAAACTTTGAAAAGCATAAAAAGAAAACAGCGGATAACAAACTTAAAAATTACCACCAGGTAGCTACCGAAAGCACAGACGAAGAAAAGAAACAAAATGTTATGGAAGATGATTTAAAATCAACAAATAAGAAAACTACAGGAAGTAAAAAATTCCAACCAAGAGAAAACGCACCCAACAATAAGAATAACTCGAGGAGAAATGAACGCATAGCGAAATTCAGACAACTTGATCAAACCTATTTCACAAAACAACACATTGAAAAAGAAAACAACAAATTTGATAAAGTACAAACTAATAAACAAAGCTCACTAGTGCGAATAAAAAGATACAACATAAAGGTAGAGAGGGATATGTCGAAATCACAATTAAGATCAAGAATGTTCCAGAGACATCTCGATAACCAGAACATCCAATCAGCCAGAGTCAACAGCAGCAAGAACGGCCATTACCCGGCTAATCGTCCTTTCGGCGGTTTTGTTTCTCGTAGCGCGCTGAGCAAATCAAGGGCAGAAAGGAACCGGCAACTGCAGAGAGTGTACAACTCTGTGAAACGTCGACATGGGACAGGTTTGTTTGTTTGTTTGTTTGTTTGTTAGCAGTTTTCATTTAGGATTAGTCTCACCATCATCATACCGAGGGCGAGGTCAAAGTAGTCTTACACAGACTAGTATTGAACTACTTTCAATCAGCGTCAATAAAGGGGAGCTCAAGTAGTCTTACACAGACTAGTATTGAACTACTTCAATCAGCGTCAATAAAGGGGAGCCCAAGTAGTCTTACACAGACTAGTATTGAACTACTTCAATCGGCGTCAATAAAAGGGAGCTCAAGTTTCCCGTCCAAGCTTGGTGCCCTGAAGGGTGATTTCCTGAAATTCTCTTACAACACTAATGTGGACACATTTCTCCTAATCAACCCTCAGCATTTCTTTCATTTAGACCAAGTTGTTAATAGGACTTGTGTTAGACAAAGAAACAGAAAAATGACAGTATAATAATATTATGGGTGTTAATATGAATGTTTCACTAAGGGTGCTAGCGTTCAAACATGGGTGCTCAAATGTTGAAGGTGAACATCTAAACTCATTGCTAGCCCTGAAAGATAGGCAACCACATGTACAACCTAGTCGTAAATATGTTGTTCAAACTTTTAGCTAACAGTAACTATAACTTTCAAAAGTTAAACTAAAATAGAATTCAGTCAATTGTATACTTACATGAGATCTAGCTTAAGTTAAAAGTTATGATGTTAAGAATTGTTTACTGAACTATTTTGTTTCAGTAGGTGACCTGGCGGTCTAGGGGTAAGGTGTCAGACTTCTGTACTGGCGGCCGGGGTTCAATCCTCGGTCCCGGCACAGATTTATCCCGGCACAGATTTATCTGATTGCCAAACCCTTCCTTCACCTCTGACAAGACATCTTGTGAATGTGGGGAGTGCCAGGTCTCCACCATGGTTCGGATCCCACGTTAAACTGTAGGTCCTCCATTTCATCTCACAATCCCCCTACCATTACACATTAGCGTAAGTACGTACAACCTGAACGGTTAGTAAGACGCGGTGCTAATAATAATAATAATTTGTTTCAGGTCTGCGCAGTTATGATTGAGTGTAAATACAGCGGCTTCAAGAAATTACACTTAATTAAGAACATTTCCTGTGGTGGCATCGTGAAACTATTCAGTAATATATAAAACCGCTCAGTAACTTAAAAAAAATTGTTTACTAAACAGGAAGTCTGGAATTAAGAGTCAATATCTTGGAGTACCGGAACTCAATACACACTTTTATAAAGAACTATAAACGGAACCTTAGTAAATATTTAGCTAAGTTACGATTTGTTACTTACATTTTTCTAAAACAAAATAATCTTGACATGCTCTTGTTTTTTTCTACGAATCTTGTAAAATATTGCAGACTTTCAAAAAATGTTGTTCTTAAGTTGGTCGCCTCTGTCGGCAGGAAAATATTAATAGCTATCAGGCCAGGCTTTACATACATTGGTCTGTCTCTTTTCCGGGACGACTTCTCCACTTCATAATGTCAATGAGAAAGGGTGTGACAGCTTAGCCCAGAGGGTAGCGTGTCCGTCTACTCAGCTAAGGGTCACGGGTTCGATTCCCGGCATGGCCTAAGAATCAATCATTGGTGTAATCTGGTTTCCCCTCTCATATTGATGAATAACCGGTCGGGGATTGGATGTTAAGTCGTGTGCTGATATAATCAGTGGGTTCAAAAAGAGCACATAAAATATTTCAAATTATAAGAGAGAGAGGGTAAAGAAACATATGAAACTTGTTATCTCAAGGTAGGGAGGAAAGCTCGCTGCTAGTTCTCTAATATCTTCTGTCATCAAACCATTACTGTATTTCTTAGAACGAGGCTAAATCGAGAGGCCTTTTTAAAACAAGCATAATCTCATAGCCTCACAAATTTGCTTTAAAAAGTTGTTTAAAATGCGCCAATGTCACATTTTTAAACACAATTTCCTATCAATAAAACTGATGATACCCGCCTCGGTGGCATAGTTGGCTAACGCGCGTGTCGTGTTGAGCTCGACTGCTGAGGACGGGGAGATCGAGGTTCGAATCTCGGTCGGGTGAAATGGGGGGTGGTTTTTCCTAAAATGGTTTTCCACTCTCCCTCCACGCAAATGCGGGTTCACTTCCTCTAATTCAACCTTCCCAATTCCTAATCCATTAGAGTAATTAGAACTTAAAGCGTATAACCCGAACGGGTAGTAAGACGCGGTGCTAAAAAAACTGATATAACTCTATAAGGAAAACCTCTTTTCGCTTTAAGAGGTAATTGTATTATATTTGGAAGAAGGTACAGGAAAGATGAATCCCCCTTTCCTATACCTTCTTACAAATATAATACTATTAATAAAACTAAAATTTTAGGTTTGTTATGGAAAAAGAGCCCTGTTGGAATATTTTGAAATAACGCATCTTAAAATGAAATGTTTCATTAGAGCGGAACGTCTGTGCGGCAATTTCTCGCATATCGAGGCGGCCCCCTTTACTCGACTTACAACAGATATGCCAGCATGATCGACGTGTTTCAGTTTAAAATTCAAATTGGTGAGACAAAAAATAAGTAGCTTTATTTCTTCCCTCAATGATGTTAGCCTTTACTCCTCGTGTCACAAGAATGGAAAGCTACAGTTATTAACGAATACCTCGAATGACGGTAAAAATGGTTGTTTCAATAGAATGTGAATGTAATGTGTGTTCCATTATATTTTTAATTGTATTTAACTCCCTTTAAAACATTATAACATCAAAGCCATGGTCGTATGGTCTAGTACGTCACTTGTTGAGCTGGGATGCCGGTACGGGGAGATAAAGACTTCACACAAGACTGAGATTTGAACCTCATTCTCCTTGTCATCAGTCAGCTAGTCAAACACGAGACTGTTTGGCCACTAAAGAGGGTAACAATGACTGATAAATGCACTATGGTGGTCATTTGTAAATATCCTTAGTCACCATCAACAGTTTCCAGCTTGTGGATGGCTCAGTTTAGTAAAATGTCTCCATCTTCCTCTGTCCTATGTCCATTCCATCTCAGTCTTGCTTCCTCTACTATCTCATGCGCTACTTGCACCCTCACTCTTTCAAATAAGTTTTAAAAAACATTAGTTCTATTTTCAATTTTCAACTAAATTTGATAGTTTGATATTTTATACAAAGTGATTTGTTTGTGCTGGACGCTATCCTAACATATATCTTGTTTACCCATTTGAATGAATACGCTAAGTGTAAGAAAAATAATCACATTATTTTATAGTTTATGATGTGGTAATTTTATTACAATCAGTATAAGAGTCATGGAACTGTAGTGTTGTCAATCACCAACTCAAAAAAATGCAAATAAAAACATTCATAGACACCAAATCAAACTAACAAACCATACACGTTTGTTTGTTAAATATTTTAAATTTAAGCAAACACATACTCACATACACCAACATTTTATTTGAAAGGAATCAACATAATTACATCTTAAAAACATTAAACATTCAATCATCTTCAACAGGATTACAACTCTGTAAAAATCCATATATTTTATGGTTTAATCAATTAAATACATTAATAATACTTTTGAGAATAAAAATTGGAATGATTTTGGTGAGGACACTCGACTTGATATTACAGAACTGATCAAAATTAGTTTATATTGTTTGAAGAACAAAGAGAACTACTTTTGAAACTACTGTACTCATAACATAACATAACAACAAAAAAGTGCGGAAAACCTTCCCAAACCTTTGTTTAACCCACAATAACTTGCAAATAAATAAGTGCTATATTTTATACAGCTACTAAATTGTCTCGTTAAATCTGGACCAATCATCTTGGAACAAGTCCAGGAGCGTTGTCTCTTGGTATTGGCCGAGCGCAAGGGAGTGAATGAGTGTTCACGGCAAATTGATGTCCCTGTCAAAGATGACAAGCAGCACACCACTCGGGTTGTCGTTATGATCAAGTATTCAACAGATAGACTGACAGAGATAGTGCCGGGTGGTTGACTCTGACCTGGGGTCGACTGGGTGCCGTGGAGGGTGTTACTCCATCTTCCCTCCCGAGGAATGTGAGAGAGCATTTCCTTACAACAACAAGGTGGAGGCGAACCGATAGAACATTTTGCCATTATTAATATTATTGTTATTATTATTAGCACCGCGTCTTACTACCCGTTCGGGTTATACGCACTTACGCTAATGTGTAATGGTAGGGTGATTGTGAGATGAAATGGAGGACCTACAGTTTAACGAGGAATCCGAACCACGGTGGAGGCCTGGCATTCCCCACATTCACAAGATGTCTTGTCAGAGGTGAAGGAAGGGTTTGGTAATCAGATAAATCTGTGTCGGGACCGAGGATTGAACCCCGGCCGCCAGCATAGAAGTCTGACACCTTACCCCTAGACCACCAGGTCACCAATATTTATAAAAATATATTAAAAAATTGCGGGATTTGAATAAAACTTGCATCATATGCTTTACTTAGGGTCACATTTTGATGAACTGTTCAGTGAATTAGTAATCTATTGCTTATTAATTTATAATAATGGTTGAAAGTGACCAAAGCTTGCTGTTATGTTTTCCTTTAGATTAAAACTTCATTTATACTATTTAGTGTCAGGCATATATCTAATTCTAAGGTCTAATTTTGGTCATCACTCGGTGGTCTTGGGGTGAAGTGATCACCTTCGGACCTGATGTTTGTGGGTTCAAACCCAGCTGGAGTTGACAGGTTTTTCTTGAGCGATAGAAATCCGTATCGGCAAAATTGGTAGGCCCTTTTAGTTCTCGCTCAAAAAAATTCTCATGTGCTGATATAATTGTTAAATACTTCAAATAAAAGAAATAATAACATAAAAGAAACTTAATTTTGGGGAAGATTGGAGGGGACCAATGTAATATAAACGTTTTTCTCAGGTCATGCGATATGTTTGTGACGACATGTGCCACAAGAATAGCTGGCTGCTGAAACACAATACCTTGGATGAATGTATGTCTCCAAAAAACCACCTGTGTAGCGTGTAGAATAGATTACAATAATTTATACATCATTTTATGATAATCTAATACCTTATAGTGTGTGAAGTGATGGTAGTGACAGAGAAGAGGAATATGACCAGTAACGCTGTAAAGTTGGACGGAGTAGAGCTGAGTGTTCTATAGGTGTGTAAGAGAGACTAGGAGAGCATGTCACCAAGAGAAACATGGACATTGAATGTAAGAGAGACTAGGAGAGCATGTTAGCTGTCACCAGGAGAAACAAGGACATTGAATGTAAGAGAGACTAGGAGAGCATGTTACCAGGAGAAACAAGGACATTGAATGTAAGAGAGACTAGTAGAGCATGTCACCAGGAGAAACAGGATTAGGAGTGAAGTTATCCTAGAAAGATTGGCATTACATGAGATAGTAGAGAGATGGGAGGAGCAGATAACAGAAAGTGTGCAAGTGTGAGAAGAAGAATGGTTAAAGGATAGAGGAAGCTGACCTGGCCACAGGTTGTAAACATTTGGGGACGATGATGATGAGTGTATCTTTATGTTTAGCCAAATGTAGATTATTGGAGGATGCATATCCATATTCTTGCATATTATTGGCTAATTGATTGTGTTAGCGGCACTCAAGACTGATAAACATATCAAGATATTTTACTGATACTTTATTCCGACATGTGTGTCTGAACACTTTTTTTTTAAAAGTTTTTAAATCCCGTCACTTTTCCAGGTTTTCAGGACCAAGAAATTTTATTTGCAAAAATATAAATAAAAAAATCTCATTAGTTTCACTGTTTTCTAGTTAATTCTTGACACAAAGAGTCATCAACAACAAATATGTCATCACTATTCGCAAAATTGCAGATAAATTAATTGTTTACACTGAGTTTATATTCTTCTATTTTGTATTTTGAAAATTAGAGTGATATTTTGAAGTTTTCCCGACATTTTCAGGCGAATATAATCTCTGTACCACTTGTACCAACAATAAAATGAGAAAAAGGAAGCACTTTTAAGTAATTCTTAAGTCAATTTCTCGAATAAATATAAATGTCCTCGCCTTTTCGTATAAAGATAAGATCTACTTAAGTAAAATGTTGTTCAGGCTTTAGTAAATCTCTCTCCGTGTATAAGTAACCGCTTTAACTCACTTTAACATCTTCTCGAACCTAACTTTCTCTAGCAGCAGATAGTTCCTCATCCTGTTTCTGAGAGAGATAATTTCTAACTTGATAGATTTATTATTAGGAACTAACAATAGCGCGGTTTTCAAGTCTTTCAGCGCCATTTCATAGTCGTTGAGTCCGATACGCGCTTGACCTCGTCTATAGAAGGCTTTGGCACACTTGCTGTCGATGAGAAGACCCTGGGGACACATTTGTTACATCGATGTTAACAAGATAATATTAGCTATTAACAGTTTTATCAACACAATACTAGATGTTCCAATCATACACTCGACTACCTTTGCTAGTGAGCTGTTAAAAAAAAGACAAATTAAATATTTAAAAATTGTTTTTAGTAGATACAAAAATTAAAAACATCATTATAATAGTATTTTAAATATCATAATTAGGAAAGTCAAGAGATTGTTAGATATAATTAATGAACTATAAGTAAAAAGTAATTACCTTGTCACATAAGTACAACGCTTCTCTGAAAAGGTTCACCTTAAGTTTGACCGCAGCTTGATTCAACAAAGACACTAACTTTATCTCGGATAATTTCATTTCATCGTAGCTATTTATCTTGTCTGATTGGCTTTTACACCTGTCAAATAAATATGTCAATTAGGTTCTTTAAATTGAATACATCATATTAACAATATTATCAATGTGAATGTAATGAAGCTTGGGAAAGTTCATCGACCAAATTTATGAACGTGTAAATGTTGAAGCGGACATACAGTAGCCTCGTGGCTTCTTTGGTGCTGACTGACAGCTCACAACTGACTTCTGACAGTCAACATTTAGGTATAGACCTACATTTTGACTGTCAGAAGTGACAGCTGCTAAACACATGTTTTTTTCAGATCATCTTGTAGTGTGTCAATCAGATTGATTGATCACCTACAAGGAAAAAACTAACTATTTATCAATATTCGTGTAATTGGGTGCCACGTTGGGGTTATATGGAGACATTAAAAGATAAACTACCTCAAAGTTGTACTTTAATACAAAAAAAAAATGTGTATTGGCCTACGTTCAAAACACGTAGATTAGTCAAAAAATTAATTTACATTTTTATAATTGCGGTTCTAGATATCACAAAAGAAGACTAATGTTATTAAAGTTATGAATAAGATTTGTGAATATGTGCCCTAGTTATAAAAAAGGGGTCTATTACAAAACTTACAGCTGACCATGTTGCCGGTAATATAATTTAAAAAATATATTTCTATATCATTTCTTTTCGTAAAACAAACAGTGAAAATCAAATAACTAAATTAATACTGATACATTTTGATACAGGATATATGTGTATAAAACTCACCCAAGGGCAGATGCCTGCAGATATCGTTTACTCATTTCACAAAAAACAGAATTTTCTATTATGGCGGCTCCACGTGGCGTGGCTTGGCCGGTCAGTAGAAAAGAAGGGGTCGAAATGGAAGAGACGCAGCGATATCAACGCGCAACTCACTCCGCGCCTCTGGTGGTCGACAGAAGAAGCTCGTCAGTTTCTTAACTCTCTTTCTCTTTCCCCTCTCATTCATTCTCCCTTATTCTACCTCTGCTTCGTAATTCATTCTCCGTTATCCCCCTTTCATGTTCGTGTCTGATTGTCGCTATATAAGGGTAGCACCATGAGCTCATTTATGCACAACGCCTTCTCTCAGCCTAGGTACTAGGACGAAGCTCTGCCGGGGAGAAAAATACCAAGAAGGACCATGGGGTTCATGGCGTCGGAATCGCCGCCATAGCATCGACGTTGCTGGATGAATCGTCGGAATCGACGAGCTGGACACCAGGACAACTCAACTAGGGTATCAGTATCCAGCCGGGGTCGTTTAGTCACTAGCATGTAGTAGGAAGATACTTTATTTTTTTGTTTAATATGTTGTAAATAGTTATTCGGAAGTCCTTTAATTTTGCAAGAGAAATGTTTCATTTAATTAGATTTGTATCATGTTCAGAACTAGCTAATGCTAGAAGTATCGTGGTAATATTTCGCCTGTCTGTCTGATTGACAAGTCAGATGTTAATGACTCTTAAAGTCAATTGCTGAGTGCTATTGTATTTTTGGTTTTATTTTGTTAGACCAAGTATCATATTCAGAATTAGCTAACTTCGTTATGCTAGAAGTACATTGGCAATATTTCGCCTTTCTGTCCGATGGACATGTAAAATTTTAATGACTCATAAAGTCAAATGCTGAGTGCATTATTGTATTTTTGGACACGGTCCTAACGTCCGTGCCTCTCACTTGGAAAATGTGAATTTTAGTGTGGTAAATGTACACTAACTCACAAGTTCCTATAAATCTTGAAAAGGTAAAATAGTTCATGACACCCTAAACGTCATGTGCATCAGTACTTTGTTATTGATGGTTATCGCCAGGAAGTCTGTTTCTTTTTTCTGCCTTACGCAGTGTAGTTGTAAATCATAGAGGTTTGACTATGCAGTCAATGTTCATTAAAGGTATTAGTTTGGGTGCGCAACCCGTGGAAATTGACCTTTTGTCATAGTGGGGTCCGCGCAAATAATATTTTGTTTTGCCCTGTAAATAAGTTCTTAAATTTTGTGGTAGTTCAAAATTAGGTTAATGTACTATTGAATGCATGGGTAGTACCGTAATGGGAACATGTCCTGCCATAGTACTTTAATGACTTCTGGCCCTTAGCCATCATCCAGCAGGATTTACCAGTCAACTATCCAACTATTTTAGTAACACTAAACCTTGTCGAGTGAGACTGTGTAAATGTTATACTGTAAATTTGTTCTATATTTTGCTTTAACTAATTCTCAAATTACTCTCCTTTTAGAAATTCTACTGCCTCTTGACTGGTCACTGTGTTGCCCAGGTCACTGCAAGTAATCAAGTAATCACTCAAGGATATTTGTCTTGAGAAGAGAATTAATATGCTATCATTTTCTGCCTAATTGTAAAACTTGTAAACTGTAACACTTCCTATGTCTACTAAATAAAACTATTGTGAAATTGAAATGTTAAGTTTTCTAATTTACGTAGTAGTAGGAGTTGGTACAATCTGGTTAGGCGTAGGGATACATAGTTTGGTCTGGTAGCTTTTAAAAGCTGTCGGTCGGCACCAAAGAAGCCGTGGGGCTACTGTAGTTGATATGTAGGCCTTCTCATGCTTGCAAGCTCTAACAGCTAACGGGGGCTGAACATATATCTGTTTGTGAGAGTATTTAAATAATTAGTAAGATCATTTACTGGTGAATATCCCGAACAAGTACCAAGTTGTGGCGCAGAAAAAACCCAAATTAGTCTCGATTATCCCTTCTCGTGAAAATTCCTGCACACGACAATGAGTGAGACTACATGTCAGTAACAAATAACCGTGACGGAATGAAACCACTTACCAATCAATGTAGCGGATGGCTTTTTTGTACTTTCTGTTGGCATCAGTATAGTTTTTTATACTGAAATAGTAGTTACCGGAATCTTTAATGTTTGTTATCACTTCTTCAACACTTTCTACCTTAAAAAAATAAAGTGTCACATTAGATTTAGTATTACGAAAATAAAAATAAATGTTGAGTACAAACAATTTGGTTTTAATTATCTTTCCTTTTAAGAGTTTTTAGCTTAGATTACTTTATTTTTTATTATTTAGCCAATGGGCCATCTCATGTTTAAACATAAACTAACTTACATTATTGAAATATGATGTCTTACAAACCATCTTCAGTTATGTCCTTGTGCAAATTATTTAACAAATAAAAACAAGGTTAGTTTTGAAAAGTTAATAATTTGTTTGACTCTTTCTCTAAAGATGCTTGTATTTACTTAATAATTTATGGAGGCCAGTCATAAGAAGATAATATGATACGGTTTAATTTATAATTTAATGCACTATATATATATATATATATATATATCTTGTGGCCAAATCGCGAAACAAAACACATCATAGTTTTGTTAATGTTTTTTTATTCTTTCAATTAGTTACAAATACGCCCATCATAAACTAATTCAATTAGAATTATTATTATATTTGTTTGACCATCTAGGACAGTAATAGTTATTCACACACGATTAACATCTAGCTATGTTAGCTGTCAGTGAACACCGGTACTACGCTGGATAGCCAATATTCATACATCAAGTCAAATTATCTGCAACTGGGGTGACCTGGCGGTCTAGAGGTAAGATGTCGGACTTCTGTGCTGGGAGTCCGGGGTTCAATCCTCGGTCCCGGCACAGATTTATCTGATTACCAAACCCTTCCTTCACCTCTTTTGTGAATGTGTGGGAATGCCAGGCCTCCCCCGTGGTTCGGATCCCACGTTAAACTGTAGGTCCTCCATTTCATCTCACAATCACCCAACCATTACACATTAGTGTAAGTGCGTATAACCCGAACGGGTAGTAAGACGCGGTGCTAATAATAATATCTGCAGCTGTCACTCATTAGTTTACATCCACTATGTTTCCAGCCTGTGTCCTAGGTCCATATATTCTCCACTAGCAGATTGGTAGGCCTGTCGTAGCGTCATATGTCTTATAACATAACTTAAGACCAGGCCAGGCACAACATCCAGTCCCCAGCTGTTAATCCATCACTGGGAAAGCGCACATTTCACCAATGATACATTTTTTCGGCTATACCGGGAATCGAACCCGGTACCTTCAGCTCAGTGGACAGACACGCAACTGACTGAGCTAAGAAGCTGTCACCAATGATAGATATTATCAATACATGTAATGTAACAGTATTAATGTGACCTAGTAAAACATGTGTCTGTATTTCCTACAAGGTTCTTCTTACAAACATTGGACTGTAGGAGCAGGGGTGTCCAGGTATCAGTTTTCAACCAACAGTAGCTCAGCCAACCATAATAATTATACCACAATTCTCAATTATCATCACACAAAATTAATGTTTGGAGACGAACCTTTCTGGGTCCCCGACTCATCGAGGGCTTCTAGTATTTCCAATGATTTTAAATGATATTAGAATATGGTGAACCAATGAAGCAGCCGTGTCTGACCTTGAGCTTTGTCGAGAGTTCCCAATCCTCGGGGAACGGCGGATACTTGTCAGGGGTGCCATCGTTCTCGGCCAGCCCCCAGTCACTGCCAGGTTGTAACTCCCCACAATTCTCCACCACGCATGGCTAAAACACACACGAGTTAACACTATAACGCCCCTTGATTTACAAAACCGTGCTCCTTAAAAATAATGTTCATACAAACTTGTGTTTTCAATATTTGAACAAACAAATTAATATCTAACACAGATGTTGTAGAATATAAGAGAGATTTTCGATTAAATTTGAAAATTTTGAAACATATTAATTACTATGTAAACATTGACATCATATAATACAGCTCCTGTTTGAGAGTTGGGCAAAGTCGCAGTAAGAATATTTAGTTACAACGCAGGTGACCTGGTGGTCTAGGGGGGTAAGATATCAGACTTCTATGCTGGCGGCCGGGGTTCAATCCTCGGTCCCGGCACAGATTTATCTGATTACCAAACCCTTCCTTCACCTCTGACAAGTCATCTTGTGAATGTGGGGAATGTCAGGCCTCCACCGTGGTTCGGATTCCACGTTAAACTGTAGGTCCTCCATTTCATCTCACAATCACCCTACCATTACACATTAGTGTAAGTGCGTATAACCCGAACGGGTAGTAAGACGCGGTGCTAATTATAATAATAACAAGGGCGTTGTTTTATGGGGGTCTGTTATAAAACACCCATTTGATTGGATTCATCGATGACATCTAATTTTGATTTGGCGGTAATGGTTCAAATTCTAGCCTGGTCTATCAACAGCGATTTTTATAGATGGTTCCATACCATTCCTTTAAGCAAATGCAGATACATTTTCTCTCAGGTACCTTCTACATCCTTAGCCCAACAGGGTGGTTAACTGCAGACAGCTTCAAAAAATAGTAAGCTGTAGTGCAAACAAATAGTAGTTTTAGGAATGTTTTAATTTCAAATGAAGGCCGATGTTGCTAAGGTTCCACGCTTAGTGATGGCCGAACAAGTCTCGAGTTATTATAACATTAGAACGATTCCCTCACCACGATTGGTCGGTCCTTCTCGGTCTGAACGCCGCTGACCTCGGTGACGACTTGGAATCCCGCCCTCACCTCTCCGAAGGCCACATTGATGTTGTCCAAGTGTGGGCAAGGCACTGTCGTGATGAAGAACTGAGAACTGTTGGTGTTAGGGCCGCCGTTGGCCATGCTGAGGACCCCGGGCTTGTCGTGCTGGAGTAACAGGACCACAAGTGTTCCTTAGAGATCAAACAGTGACCCGGCCAAGCTCTGAGTGGAGACTGTATAGAACTAGTGTACTTGCGCGAGTGCGCTGATGAACGTTTGAGATCCTAAGGGTACGGAGTAAGTAAGTCCTATTTAGGAAATTGACAAACAAATATTTTTACCGTGCTTTCCTAACATCAAATTGTAATGTTACAAAACCATGGTGTCTACTCAACTTGACCAATGAAATCCCCGACCTTTTTCCCTGATTTTCCCTGATCATTTCCTAAAATTCCCGACTAAAAAAGTATGTCACATCCTCCTAACTCACCCCCCCTCTTTCCACCCTAATTTTTCTATTAACCTTTTTTATGAATAATAATAAATTTTAAAATTTGAATATTTTCAATTCGTATTAAAATTGTTTACTATTAATTAAAAATATATTACACATCTACAAACAAAAAAATGACATAATTTACTGATTATCGTATTTCATATTTTGAGTAAAATATCATTTTCCCGGATTTTTATTGTGATTTACCAAATTCACGACTTATTCCCGTTTTTTTCCCGATCACTTCAAATTCCCGGCTAATTCTCGTTTTCCCTGATTTTCCCGGATGGTAGACACCTTGAAAACCTATCCTAAGCACATTAATATAAGTTTTTTTAAATTTTCAAAAACTCGTAACGAGATAACTATTTAAAACAGTCCAATCATACTTATTCTTGATTGCAACCTTGGAAAATTTAAGTTCATTCGCACTTCGCCTACCTTTATGATAAACGTCTCATCGTCAAACTTTTCGCCGTAAATGCTTTCCCCTCCAGAGCCGTCAAAATTGGTCACATCTCCTCCTTGGATAATGAACTGTGACACAGCTTTGTGGAATATCGTGTGTTTATAGTGAAGCGGCTTCCCCGAGGCGCACACCCCTCTTTCCCCCGTGCAGAGACACCGAAAGTTCTCCACCGTCTTTGGGGCCACATCCTTAAAAAGTTCCAATACTACTCTCCCAACTATAACAAAAAAATTAACATTTAATTTCACTTATTTTAAACTAGTGGGTGTTTTAATTGTCTCTTAATGTAGGTCAAAATGTAAGGTAGTTATATTTTTGGTTGATAACATAGAAAATTTAAACCCCTTCACATTTCTGTCCTAGGTTAAAAATGTAGGTAGCCTTTTCGTAATGGTTGCAGCCTCTTTAAGAAAATGGGATGATAATGGTCAATAATTATAACTAGGTTTCATTCTACAGGTGTACCCAATTCTTGCGAAAGGTTAAGTTCCAGGCCACTGCCGTAAGTCGAAAATTGTTGAAACTCGAAGCAATACATTTCACTTATTATTGGTTGATTGCTATCGATATACATACAGAACCCGGGACCTCTGGAGCTGCAGCCAGGAACTTTCAACACTAGACCACAGAGGCGGTCATTTTTAATTAATATATATTCAAAATCATATTTATTACCTAATATTAAAAAATTGGGAAGTATTTTTTTTATGAAATTGATAATCAAAATAAATATGTTGAACAATAATAATAATGGTTGACCTACTTATTATAAATAATAGTAAGGCCTATGTGTATTTCTAGAGTAATAAAAACTACTTTATTCCATTTAAAACTCCAAACAGTTATTTACAGGTTGTTTCTTGTGATCCTACCTAACTTGACGTGATTACTCATTTAACATTTGGTCTGGAATAAAATGTAATTAATTTGTGAGTCCACCTTTTTCATTTCCAACTTTAATGTCTAAAAATACAAATGGATTCCCATTTTCTTTTCCCATATTGAGCACGTAATTTACAAGCCCATCACAGACAAGGCAGAAAATGATGCCTTTATTATTAAATTCAAAATAAAAACAAATATTTATCCGGATTACCGGTTTACTATTCGAAGCACACCATGTTTTTCAGTTTAGCTAACCAAATAAAATCTTACTTACCTTAAAATGATTATGAATGACAAGTTAATCAAATGACCACACAGAATATTTAGCGCTACTTTTTGGCTGAAATAATTTTTAGAGTAAATTTCATAAAATAGTTTGTTTCTATACAACAAGAGCACACAATACTTGATAGATTTTAATGTATGGTACCTAGTTTATTATATTAATGGTTATAATATAATTATTTATTCTAAATTTTGAAGTTATGTATTTAAGTAGAGGTAAAAAAAAATGAATCTACCTAAAATAAAACATGGACACTTTTGTAAATACTTGTTGGAAGGCTTTGATTTTTTAACTTAGATATATCTAACCTCTTAAAAAGTCGTACTCATTGTATTTATGTGCAGGAACTAAATGTCAAAGCAGATGTGATTCATTCCCTATAAATAAACTTTTGTGTTATAGTTTTGACCTAAAGGAAATAAACAAGTTTTGCACAAGAATGAGGCGTCGAGCAGGAGTTGGGGCTATCCATAAACAAAAGCTAGAGCAGGAAAAATATCGCGACAAAGGTACAGAAATACAAGAAAACCAATTGGAGCAGATGGCTAAACAAATGGACGTTTTTCGAAACAATTTAGAGGATTTCGCAACTAATCATAAGAAGGAAATACGAAAAAATGCACAATTCAGAAGGCATTTTCAAGAAATGTGTGCGGCAATCGGCGTAGACCCATTGGCCTCTGGCAAAGGATTCTGGTCTGTACTAGGAATAGGAGACTTTTACTATGAGTTGAGCGTTCAGATCGTTGAAGTTTGCCTAGCAACAAATTATAAGAATGGTGGACTAATCAGTTTAGCCGAACTGAGACATAGGTTAGTACAAGCTCGCGGTAGAAATAAACAGCATCAAGATATTACAATCGATGATCTACTCAGTGCAGCGAAGAAGCTGAAAATTTTTGGTAATGGTTTTTCTGTGCTAGCGGTTGGTAAGGGTCAGTACCTGGTGCAGTCGGTCCCGGGTGAGTTGAGCATGGACCACACGGCTGTCCTCCAGCAAGCGAGTAGCAGTGGGAGAGCTTATGTTTCTCTGTCTATTTTACAAGACGATCTCAAGTGGGAAACTGACCGCGGTCAGAAAGCGTTGAATCATATGGTGAAGGAAGGGCTCGCCTGGGTCGACATCCAGGGAACCAAAGAAACACTTTATTGGTTTCCTAGTTTATTTTCTGGTTGTATAAATGCCACATAAAATGTTGACTTTGTTTTACAGTGAAATATTTAACTTAACTTTTAATCATACGTATTATATGTGCCAGTTTCTTAAATATAGTTAGTATTTATTTACTAAATAAGGTAAGACGGGGAAATAAGAAACGTACACAATACAGTTTTCTTAAAAATTGTGTCTCATTCTTATCAAATAGCAGGAATAAAAAGATACCTTTCTTTTTAACAAAAACTGTACTAGGATATCTTATTTCCTTGAATGTGGAGTCTCGAGTCGGAGACAGTAAAAATGTAGCCTACAGGAACTGTATAACAATAACAGTAATATTCCCATGAATTCATCTGTATTGCAGGATATTTGTTATTTTATTACTAACTAATTTACATTTGCCATTTATGAAGGAGTTGGAGCCGAAGGCTTGGTGTACCGACTCTACAGCCCTGCCCCAGGAAGTAATAGGATACCATGAATCAAAAATAGTATTACATGTAGAAATAGGGGGGGGGGCACGTTACAAAAACATGTTGTGAGCCTACACAACCAAAGTACCTATTAATCATTTGTATATCATTAGAACTCGTCAACTATTTCCAGCCTGTAGCCAGGTTAGTTTACTAAAATGCCTCCATTCTTCTCCTCTCACTTGCACACTTTGTTATTTGCTCCTCCCATCTCTCTACTAATTAAATCAGTAAATGTCTCAAAGCTGCCAGCTGATGTAACTCCGGTAAATGTCTCAAAGCTGCCAGCTGATGTAACTTCTGTAAATGTCTCAAAGCTGCCAGCTGATGTAACTTCTGTAAATGTCTCAAAGCTGCCAGCTGATGACTCGGTAAATGTCTCAAAGCCGCCGGCTAATGTAACGTCGGGTGTTTGCTGTCGTGTGAATAGTGATATCTTTATTTAATCACATAATGTTGTGTTACTTACATTTTTAAGGAATGTTAGTTTTATTTATTATGTAAAATCTTCACCAAGCAAAGATAAATCATGTATAAAATTTTAAAATATATGTTGTTAATATTATAACTAAAAAATATGTATTTATTCAAGCTTCAAATACGATGTTAGATTTCCTTGGGGACTGACTGCTCTTTGCCCAATGCATGCATATATTGTTAGTTGAATACAAGCCGAGTTACCTGCTTCGGGGGGTTAAATGGTCCAAGGCAGGGGTTTACAACCTGTGGCCCACAAAGTAAAGAGAAGTTATCTACTTTAGTAAAAATGATGTTCTTTTTAGCCAAGAAATGGAAAGTTGCGACTTGAGCGGGGGAAAATGCAAAAAGCTCAGACTGATGTACACGTGTTTAGTTAATTTCTTCCTTACATCGATTGTATTATACGATATCATAGCAAAGGTTTAAATCCCCACTTTATATTTCATTCACAATTAAATACCTGCAAAACTTGATAAAAATTAGCTGATTATGACTTGTGGATTAAATTTTGGCCCTCGAGCATTTTTTAAGTTGGAAGCCCTGGTCTAAGGTGTCAACTCTTGCAACAGATGGTCGTTAACACAAAGATCCAACTTCAAATCCCAGTCACTTATACTGAGGGTGAATTTTTATTTATGTTTTTCCACTCTCCCTCCACACAAATGCGGGTCACCTTCCTAATCCCTAAAACGTTATTGTAATTAGTACATTAGCGTATAACCCGACCGAGTAGTAAGACGCGGTGCTAAAATAAAATAAAGCTTCATTTTTTATAAAAGTGACTCGTATGCATTGATGTAACCTGTTTAAATAGGGATGATGGGGAAACCGGCTCTCTCGCTGTGGCAGCCCTGACCTACCCAACATGACCTTTGTGGTCTAGTAATTTTGTGAAAATTAAATATGAGAGTGTATTTGTAAATAATATTTAGCACCGCGTCTTACTACCTGTTCGGGTTATACGCTTTAAGTACTAATTACTCTAATGGATTAGGAATTGGGAAGGTTGAATTAGAGGAAGTGAACCCGCATTTGCGTGGAGGAAGAATGGAAAACCATTTAGGAAAAACCACCCCCAGTTCACCCGACCGAGATTCGAACCTCGATCTCCCTGTCCTCGGCAGTGGAGCTCAACACGACAAGCGCGTTAGCCAACTACGCCACCGAGGCGGGTTATTTATAAATAAATACCCTATTTTACTATGAGGCTGGATGCATCTGAAACAGCAGTTCATTAATTTCTGGGAATTAAAAGCTTGATTTGTTGTGTTTGTCAGGGATCTGAAAAAAAAAAAGAACGATGGATGGATTTGGGAAAATGCTAACTATGGCCGCCTGTATAAAACTATTAAAAGATCATATTTACCCAAACTGTGTATTTATTAAATCAAATAATGTTATTGTTCCCACTGTCAAGTCCACTTAGCAGTCATTACATCTGTTTAAGAAAGTAATTACTAATCTTCATTTGAACAACAAACTTTCAACATTCCGGTGATGTCATGAGCATACGTGAACTCAACCTAACAAAGTGCTTCTGTAACATTCGGCATGTTTCCAGGCTCTGCTTCACAAACTTGCCATCCTCCTCGCCACTTCCAACAATCTCCCTCACACGACCCAACGTTACAACTGTTCTGACCTCCTCGCCACTTCCAACAATCTCCCTCACGTGACCCAACGTTACAACTGTTCCGACCTCCTCGCCACTTCCAACAATCTCCCTCACACGACCCAACGTTACAACTGTTCTGACCTCCTCGCCACTTCCAACAATCTCCCTCACGTGACCCAACGTTACAACTGTTCCGACCTCCTCGCCACTTCCAATAATCTCCCTCACACGACCCGTTACAACTGTTCCGACCTCCTCGCCACTTCCAACAATCTCCCTCACGTGACCCAACGTTACAACTGTTCTGGATTGTAGACTGGGCCACGCCTAAACAAAGCGAATGGTCCGCAGAATATCGATGTATAGATCTGCGTCCATCAGACGTACAACCCTGTGCACGGTTCTAAACCGTGTGACACCTGTGCAGTTGAGGGGGTAAAAAAACGTATTTACATCCCTCCAACAGTTTGTGTCTGGGGAATGTGCTGCACAATTGTCTACAAAGAGAAGGATGCATTAAGAGAACGTATGAAAATCTCAAGACTTTCCAGTTTATTTGCATTTTTGAAACATCGTAGGTTTGTAGACTTTCCAATAACGACGGCCACTCATTTGTCTTAAAAACAATCAATTTTTGATTAACTTTCTTTTGGACACAAATGTATGACCAATAGATGTGGGGGAAAGGAACCAATGATGTGAGTTTTATTTCCATAGCGTAAATAGGATTTCTTAAGGGGCCATAGTATTATATTTGGAAGAAGGTCTAGGAAAGGTGGGACAAACACAATATGGCCTTTACAATGAAAAGAAGAACACAGTTCACACTTTACACTGCTGCCAATGGACAGAGAGGTAATGGTTGCCTCTTGAAGAAAATTGATCGTCACCACCCAATCCCCCGACCTAGGTTTCATTCTATCGGAACTCATCAGGGAGGAGTGTGAAACGCGCAACACAACTTCCTAAAAGAGAAAACCAAAAAACACAAAATAGGAGAAAAAAGAAAATGGTAAAGAATGATAGGACACATAGATAGGAACATGTAAAAGGTATAAACATTAAGGACAAACACAGGAAAAGGACATTGGATGCGAATATATAATGATATAACTCTATAAGGAAAACCTCTTTTCGCTATATGAGGTTGTTGTATTATATTATATTACTTCTTTCAAATATGATACAATTACCTCATATAGCGAAAAGAGGTTTTCCTAACAGAGTTAAGGAGCCATAGAAAACTCTGGATGCAGGTTTCACTGTTTAATAATAATCACTGCAAACATAAGTTATTATACAAATTTAGGAAGCTATTTTAAAAATAAATATACCGTAACACATCACTAACACTGATATTCTAAAGCACAAGATATCTTTTTTAAAAGCCATTAAGGCCACATGTTTAGGGCTGCCATTTATATAGTCTATGAGAATATTTCACAAACAAAACACATTTGTAGAATGTTGTGTGTTATTTAACAATGAAGAGGCCCAATAGCTATTTTATTATAGATTACAATCATGTGTCGTTTAGATGTTTATAAACTGCGTACTTTCTATTAGTTTTTAATTCACTATGAAGTCTCTGGTTCTCTTCCTTCAAAGAAGACGACTCGCGTCTCAATTCTTGGATTCTTTTTTCAAACCTCAATGTCAAAGTTGTCATAGCTTTTTGCCACCTGGAAAACACAAGTCAATGAATAAAGGCTAAAAACTGTAAAAAAAAAAGGAATCTATTAAAACCTGCAAAGTTTGGGTATTGCTACTTCTCATTAAAATACACTTAATTGACCACTATTCGCAGATTAAAGGTCAAGTAATATATTTATCAAAAATATTCCTTTTTTTTTGGGTATATATAACATATTCCAGTAGGTGACCTCGCGGTCTAGGGGTAAGTTGTCAGACTTCTGTGCTGGCGGCCGGGGTTCAATCCTCGGTCCCGGCNACATCTTGTGAATGTGGGGAATGCCAGGCCTCCCCCGTGGTTCGGATCCCACGTTAAACTGTAGGTCCTCCATTTCATCTCACAATTGCCCTACCATTACACATTAGCGTAAGTGCTTATAACCCGAACGGGTAGTAAGACGCGGTGCTAATAATAATAACATATTCCAAAATGCTACAATAAACTTTAAAAAATGTTATATTAATTTTAATGCTCTAAGTAAAATGTCTGTGTCTAGCTATGAATGAATGATCTCACTTGTTCTTCATCTGTTGTTGCGATTCAAGATGGTGGTGTAGCTCGTTAGCCACGTCCACACCTTTCATCTGCACTTCTTGAAGACGCGCAATCAACTCGTCTCGTTCCTCAAGATGTTTTTCACACTCCAGATCTCTAGAAAACACATGTTACGTTATATATTCACATGTCCCTCATACCTTCTTACAATGAGTTGTGTTACGACAGAGAAAGGGCGGGGAGCCCCTCTCACCACTGCTGATGGTCAAGGAAACCATGATGTCTGCTGATGGTTTGGGGGGAGAAGGAAGCGGAATGTATCACGGAGAAGAGTTCAAGGAGGAGGGTAAGGCTCGACGGAATAAAGCTGGGAAGATCTAAATGTTCTACGAGCGTGTAGGAGACCTGCTAAGTGTCCTTGAAATGTAAGGAAGTGCTAAATAGGGCATAATTTGTATCCAAAGTTATATATTCAGGAGAAACAGGACATTGGAGGCCGTGGGAATGAAGTTGTCGGGGTAGGAGCAAGAATGAGATGGTCTGCTCGTGTAATGAGGTTGGAAAAGGAAAGAATCCCGAGGAGAATGATGGAGATGAAGTAACTACACTGCAAGAGAGACTGAGAAAGAGATGGCACTAATGTGCGAGTGAGAGGCATTTCGCTAAATGATCTGGCCAGAGGTGGAAAACAATTGATAATAATGATACCGGCTATGTTTTTACTAACATTGGTAAAAATTCAGTTGTTAACAAGCTATTCAGTTCACGTTAAGTCTTGCAAATCCTTCCCTAGACTTTAACATATAAAACTATTACATAAGTTTATGTAAGAACTGACTCTGCGTGTTGTAGCGCGGCGTGCAGATCTGTGGAACTCTTGCGCCTGGTGAGGTCCAGCTCTCGTCTCAAAGAGGTCACTTCCCCGGAGAGGCGCTCCATATGACCGAGCGCCTCGTCCCGAGCCTCTAGTGCCGCCTTCAGGTCCAGTTTTAGTCCGGCCAGATGATGCTCTAGGAACGTACATTGAGAGTCTTTCTCGTTGAGTTCTAACTGTTGCCTAGAGCAAGTCAAGTTTTAGTTGGACTGTAACCATATTTCACCATCATCCATAAACCATGTAACACTGTTAGAGGCAGGGGAGTACATAACACAGATACGATACAAACTGTAATAGTATTGTCCATGTTTTCACTGCTAGTAAACACACTTATATAGAACTTTCTTTTAGCGACACCAAACTATCATTCACTCTTGATGTGAAACGTTACGAACACAGGTTGTAGTGGGGTCAGATTAATGTCTACTTAGTGTTAGATGGGGGAGAGGTACAATAAAATCTTAAGAAAAAAAAGAGCATTAAATGGTTTGTGGATGACCTCTACACCATATTTATGATGAGAAAGCTTAAACGATAAATTTCACTCGCATTATTATTTACATCCAATCACATGCATTCAACCCCATTTTAACTTGTTTTATAACAAGTGGAGAGTGGAGGAGATTGTTTTATAATAAGTATAGCAGAATTAATTGAGATATATATACACACAACACTTGTTAAAAATGTTAAATTCTTATCAACTAAAGTGTACCTGTCTTTGAGTCTGTTAATCTCCATAAGAAGGTTGTTCTTATCCTGCTTGAGCTGGAAGTTTAAGTTGTGAAGCTCGTTGACTTCTCTAAACAAATCTTGCATCCTGCGTTCCAAACCCGGGGCTCCCGGTTGGTCCAGCTGACTCTTCATTTTGCAGATTCTCTCCAACTGATCCTGGGTGCTCTGATGGTCCTTCATCTCCCTGGACAACTCGGCGGTCTTCTCTTTCAAACTCTTCGCAGGTTTCATAACAAATTAAAGTATATTAGTTTTATTTTAAACTGAAAAAAAATTGCGTAATACAAGGGAAATTAACAACTCCTGAAAGTGTTGTCTGTGGGCCAATAATTTCACCAATAAGTTATCTAGAATATCTTGTGTCCAAGTTCAATTTACTCCAAATTAATTAGTCATCAATTGACAATATCTGAGACGACATATCTGTGGTTCAAGACAATGTCGTCGCATTATTGTCATGGCTCGAGTATTGAATAACGAGCTATCCTAAACGAAACTAAATCTTTTCACAAAATTTACTACTTGTCCTTTTTAATTTGAGAACTCTGCTCAGTTTTTGTTTCTTATGATGGGAATTATCCATGACAACATTCACATATTTTAATGCCCGTATTGTCAGCCAAGTCAAATATTTAACAATGCCAGGGACGGGACACTCGGTTACCCCGAGCGTGACTTCTCCAGTGCAACAGTCCTGGCCTGTAAATGTCGACTGACGACGTCACACACGTCGCAGTGCCCTTCACAAGTGAGACTAACCTCGTCAAGTCTCTTCATGTCATACAACACAGTCTCAATCTTCCTGTTGTATTTCTCTTTCAACCTCTCCGCCTCCTCCTTAATCTTCTCTCCCGCGTCCTCTATGAGTCGCGAGAGAGCGACCTTGGACTGGGCGGTCTCCTCCTTGGCCGCCGCCTCGCCCAGGAGCGCCCTGTCTCTCTCCGCGCACGCGCAGTCCACCAGACCCAAGGCTTCTTCTACCTTCCCGCACGCCTCGCCGTGTCTGCGCGCCAGTTCCTCCAGCTGCGCGTGACAGCGCGTCAGCGCTTCTTCCAGCTTGTTACTGGAGCTGCTCAGCGCCTCCTTGTCTTCCAATAAACAAGTTATTTTGCTCTCAAGGACGTGGGTTCGTTTCTCAAGCTCTAGTTTATCTAGAATAAGAAATAAACAGCAGCATAAAATATCACCCTTGAACTCAAATTCAAATATTTTATTTAATATTAACCCGCCTCGGGGGGAATAGTTGGCTAACGCTCTAGTCGTATTGAAGCTCGACTGCTGAGGACGGGGAGATCGAGGTTCGAATCTCGGCCGGGTGAACTGAGGCTAGTTTTTCCTAAATGGTTTTACACTCTCCCTCCACGCAAATGCGGGTTCACTTCCTCTAATTCAACCTTCCCAATTCCTAATACATTAGCGTAATTAGTACTTAAAGTGTATAACCCGAACGGGTAGTAAGACGCGGTGCTAAATATTTTATTTAATACTTCTACGGGCAGGAATTGCACAGGGTTATAAGTATATTCCATTCACGGTAGTAATTACTCTCTGAAAGGCTTTTTTTCCCTACCATAAATCTACTATATAGTAGGATATTGGTAGGAAAAAAGACCTTTCAGAGAGTAATTCCTACCGTGAATGGAGTATAGGTACATCACTCATTTTAAACCACAAATATTATATTATACTCAAGTGTAACCTAAAAGGCTGTATGACACGGTGCTAAAAACATACATGCTTTAATTCATAGCAAGTTTTTGTACAGAAAAAAAACAGTCGCTTTAGTGTTGAAAGGCCAACAGATAAAATATATTGTACTTTTTATTGTTCACTTTAAAACAAAATTATATTTAATATTAATATCAGTTAGAAATGAAGGAATACGAAAGTGATAGTAGCAAAGGGTGGAACTGGGTGGTAACTTTATTTTACATTTGTATTCATTACAAATAAAGGAATATAAGAAAGAAGCACGACGGCAAAAGTTGGAACAGATAGTTTCAAAGAAACATTAAGTAAACATTTTATATTAAAGCCGCTTAAATGTTTCAAAATGGCGTCTTGTGTAACATAATTGAATAGGTCTAAAAATTATAATCGCTAGGTCTAATCCAATGCAATAAGTTAAAGAGGCCCATCTCAAGCCTCCATTTCTGAGGCCATGTCACGAGTCCTCCTTCCCCCTGATTGTCCAGTGTGATGATGTAAACATGAACACTTGTTAAGTTCAAGTGTGTGAGCGGCTCATGTTCAACTTTCTTTATGAGCGTTTATTTTATAATAAAGGAAATTGATAAAAATAAAGAAAAAGGAAAAATAAACTATTAAGAGTAAATTTTGAAGAAAGCCCACCTGGGGAAAGAGGAAAAATGTGGGAAGAATCCAATGCACAAAGGTGACATCTTCTTCCTTTCTTCTGTCTTCTGTAGTAGAAATACTCACACACACATATTTGTGTTTGATAAAGGCAACAATGCCGAAATATTATGATATTTGTGTTAAAATGTGTGTGTGACTACTTCTGCTATAGAAGACAGAAGAAAGGAAGAAGATGTCACCTTTGTGCATTGGACTCTTCCCACATTTTTCCTCTTTCCCTAGGTGGACTTTCTTCATCAAATTGACTCTTAATAGTTTATTTTTATTTTTTCTATAGTTTTATCAATTTCCTTTATTATAAAATTATCTAGCCATTGGGCCACCTCATTTTTAAACATTTTATGAGTGTTTAGAGATGTTTAGTTTAGTTATAAAGTGGTTTTATCCATCGATAGGATAATACACTTGTTATGTTATTAGATATGTAGCTTTATTAAATAATTATATCATATTCTGAAAATTGAAAAATGACACCTGGACACGGGAATCGAACCCGAGGCCTCCGGCTTAGTACGCCAATGCTCTTACCACTGAGCCATCCAGGATTCGTCCTGTGCTCAGGGTCATTCTTCACTCATAGTTTAAGGCAGAGTCTAAGATGGACGTGCGGAAGTTGTCAGCTTATAAACATGTGATAGCTCAGTGGTAAGAGCATTGGCGTACTAAGCCGGAGGTCCCGGGTTCGATTCCCGTGTCCAGGTGTCATTTTTAAATTTTCAGAATATGATATCTATGAGGGACTATCCACACTAAAATGCATTAACAATAGTTTCGGCTATTTGTTTCATTAAATAATTATAGCTAATTTAAAATGTGTGGAGTTAAAACTACCCAATGTTTTATACACCATTCATAAATGCAAGAACTTTTCTCAAAATTTGCAAGATCAGAGCAAATCAAGACTTGGATCTTGATTTCCTCAAACCTCTAAGAACTTATTTCTTTGTCTTTTCAACGGGTGATGAAGAGAAATGTCAAGAAGAATAAAGTTAGGCAACATGTTTTACCAGAAGGTTCAGGAAGTAAACTAATCTCTCTATTTCTTTGTGTTGTGACGTACCTACCTCTCAACGTCACACAGAGTTCCTTGTCACACTCGTGGAGCCGCGCGGTGGAGGACTGGCACTCTAGCTGTAGCTTGGAGAGCTCTTCCTGGAGCTCGGTCCGCAGCGAGCGCTCCTTGTTCAATTCGTTCTTCAGCCAAGTCAGTTTTCCGTCCAGCAGGGTGATGGCCTCTGAATACTGTTCCTTCACCTTCGACAAAACAACCGCGATAACACCGGAGGCTCTCGTCTTCTTGTCTATAAATGTACCTCGTTAAAACTACAACTCACGCACAGCTGAATATTACTACCATCAGCTAAACAGTTTTTTTATGCTTTTAAAAAAAAAACTATTTTTCATCTGCTATATATTTGTAAATGTTTGTGTGTCTGGTGTACTCATGTGGTTTCCCTACGCTAATGTAAGTACATTTACTATACAGTTACCCTTCTCATCCTCAGTGCTTACATTAGGTAATTAATATAGTTTGATTGTATAGCTTGAATGGGTAGTAAGACAAGGTGCTTGAATATATAATATATGTATATATAATAATAATATTTAGCACCGCATCTTACTACCCGTTCGGGTTATACACTTTAAGTAACTAATTACTCTAATGGATTAGGAATTGGGAAGGTTTAATTAGAGGAAGTGAACCCGCATTTGCGTGGAGGGAGAGTGGAAAACCA
>CABFVX010002790.1:59983-103776 GCA_902151425.1 Timema shepardi | reverse complement strand
GGTATTTCCTTGAGTCCAGTTTCTCTTCAGAGCTCGTCGGAGTATGTCGCTATATATGACTGTTTGTTAACTTCGTGTTTTACGTGGTTTTTATTAGATATTTTCTTTATGGAGGAAGAATTTGAATCGAGCACAGGATAAACCAATTGGTGAGCTGGGCCTATATTAAGTTTGCTTTAATAATAACTTAAGAGGGGGCAGAAAACTAAGTCCGCGTTCAAATAATGTACGTTTAAAAAAGCACGAAGCAAATAAATCTATAGACAAAATATCTTGCTCAGATAATCTGTACAAGAATTTGTTTTTAATAAATACACAAGATTAAATTATAAAAACGTTCAACAGATACAATTTCAATTCGAATCTAAGTTAATTAATAGTTTCTAAAGCAAAATCACAACTATTTTTATGATTGTATTCAGGGATGTGTATACTATTTTGGTCGTGAACGGGAGGGGTCGGGGAGTGTAATTGGTGTATGGTATTATTTTAATGACTATCCACTATTTAGGTGTCAACTAAGACACACATGTAATTTTTATTTATTAGCGCGTCTTGCTACGTGTTTAGGCTGTACTATAGCACCATTGCGTCAGGAGCTAAGAAGGTTGAATTTAGAATAAGTGTACCCGAATATGCGCCGAGAGAGTGTAAAACCATTTAGTAACCACCCCAGTACATCCGACAGGGACTTGAACCCAGTCACCGGCATTCCTGTCTACTGCGAAACTGACTCCTTGGACCATTCGACCACCAAAGTAGGTTTCTCTCATTTTACCAATAAAACTTTTTTTAAAATTAAACTATTATTTGTAGCTAGTATAATTTATATCAAAAGTGGCAGTTTTATATCGTATGAATATATGATAATTTAGTAACTTTCAGTAGACATCTGTCTCAAAGTGAATATTTTTATCTGTAGGTTAAATAATTGTCCCCGGAGTATTAATGTTGTGTGGACTGTACTAAAGTCTGACTCAATCAGTTAACGAGTATCTGTGTACGACCTGAACGGTTAGTAAGACGCGGTGACGACTAAAAATAATAATAGACCATCTCATCTATGTATAAGATCATTGGACAGTAAGATGCGCCCTCCACCACATAGACACCTAGCAGAATTCATGTCTAAAATGGGGGTGTTCTATATTATATTCACTGTGTATCTGTATTTTCAGGCCCACCAGAGCCCCCAGCGGGTCATCCATCATCCCTCTGTTTCGGCATGTGGTCCAGTCCGCCTTATGGGTACAGCGTGGAGATGAGATCAACAGGAGTGGAAGGAGGTGGCGGACAAGATGGTCCATCCCAGCCTCCCTATTCATGGTATAGTAGCTCTGTGTAGCGTTCAGATCTGGCTATTAGGATAACAGGAGTGGGAGGAGGTGGCGAACCAAAATAGCACTTTGCTAGATTGTATCAATCATTATCAACAAAAGATGTGTTTGAAATTTTACAAAAGTACAATTATAATAAAATAGAGCTATGAGCTTATAAGTGATATATATATATGAAAATATGCCAGCATTGACAAACTCTACCTCTATTTATTTTCCAGGTGTTAAAATTGTAAAGATTTTGCCAAAGTAACATCTCTAGAACATATTGCTTGGCTTATGAATGTATAGAAGTAGATTAAGTAACTCTCTAAGTCAGGAAGTGTAATTTTTATAGACAAAATATTACCTTGACAGCAGTAACATAAGTGTGGTCACCGTCCGTTAGGGTGTAGATAATACAAATATCACCCCGAGCCCAAATCTGTAAATGTGGCTTATTGAGGGGCAGTAAGTAGCAAATATTTATAAAACAGTATAGAGGGAATTACCATTTGTATTCATCAAACAAAACAAAATCTTAACTAGACCAATGTGTTTATTTTGATTAACATCTTAAGTTTGTATTTTCATTAGTTAACGTTAAGATGTTTGCTATAATGAGCAAACAGAAATACAGCTCGGTTTTTATTGTGTTCCTAATACAAATAATTAATTTGTATTTTAAAATTCAAATAAACCATCCGAGTAGATCAAAATCTACTGTTTGGATTCAGGATAATAAGGATTTGAGGGAGAAGTGGGCATCGGAAACTTTGTGGTTTATTTTTGAATGTGTTCTTGTTTCATGACCTCGCTCCCTGTTCCAGATGCCATTCCTTGTCTCGCAAGGTCCAGGGTGAGAGCTACGCGAGGAGAATATCCACGGGGAGAGGCAGGAGTGTGAACCTTTCATGTTCAGTGAGCAAACTTGTTGAGAATAAAACCTGAACATCACCCTAACCTTCTCTCCCCACGTGGTGACCTTGGAGCATTTCTAGGGCCAGTATGTCATCCTGGAGGAACTAGGCAAGGTCCACCCGGTGGGGTATTGAGTGAATGTTATCACATCAGTGTGTATTAGTAACCATTCCTATAACCTGGTGGGGTGGTGAGTGAATGTTGTTACAGTCTTACCATCACATCAGTGTGATTAGTAACCATTTCTATAACCCGGTGGGGTAGTGAGTGAATGTTGTTAGTCTTACCATCACATCAGTGTGATTAGTAACCATTCCTATAACCTGGTGAGGTGGTGAGACGTACAAAGGTGTAAAAGGGAGTACAATCCAATTTTAACTTAACCTGAGTTAGTGCTACCATCATGAGACCTTTCTAATTGGATTATGGTTAAGAGGTCTGTTATATTTAAAAATGTATTCTCTGAGATCCTTACGGGGTTCAAGATATAAAAGTTTTTCTTGTACCCCAGATATGTGTTATCTTCCTTAGACTCGGTAATTTAAATACATATATTTGATGTTTAATATAATTCAGTGTGGTCTGATAAAATCTGTTCACCGTAGGAATTGTTTTCTGAAAGGTCATTTTCCCTACCAGAAATCTATTATATTGTAGGAAAAAAGACCTTTCAGAGAGTAATTGGTACGTGAATGAAGTATACCTCAGGAGCACTCAAACCAAAACTGTTGTTCTTGTTTTCCAGTATCTCTGGTGAGACGTATCCTCTTCATGGGTCAGATCCACGAATATATGCATGGAAACTACGGTGTACACTTGGACCTCAAGGTGGGCAGCAACCAATCTGGGGCGAGGACATACGAGCTGAAGACGTGGTGGAATAAACAATAGAAGGCACCAAGGGGGTTCTCGTTAATTATTTGTAAGGGCATGTTGGTAAACGTGTGTGTGTGTGTGCGCGCGCGGGCCGGCCAAGATTTGGGCTGGGCTGCCTTGTCAGTGGCTGGAGGTTCAGGTATTTGTACACTCAGTGGGAAAATAAATTTTAGCTTGGCCTGAGTAAATATTAAATACAAACAATATGGTCCTTAATAATAGTAACTTTATTACTTAGTTGTCTTGAGCTAGGAAGTGTGAATTTAATTGTTATAGAGGCTGGTTGAATTACATAGTTTTCAATTGTATACAAAACATGTTCCTCTATGTTTAATAAACTAGTATATAGTTTGTTTGATACTGATTTGCCAAAGTTTTGTTGATGTACTAATAAAGATATTTGACCCATATTTCCTACCTGAACCAGTGATGATTTATTTGTGTCTATGTCCATTTGTAGTGAGATTTAATTGTCATGTGTCTTCTAAATATATTTTTAAAACTTATTTGTGTTGTTTTATTACATGTAAACAAATCTCCTACACCTTCTATTTGTTGGCCGGCAGGTGTTGATAGCTGTTTGAGGGAGATTATGTACTCTGAGTGAGAAAGCTTAATAAGAGCCTGGCATCTTATATATGTACAAAGTCTTGTCTGAGGAGAAATACAAATCGGTGAGACTGGGGAATAGAGATCCTAGAGTATTGATTTAAAAGGTTGAAAGTACATTGAGTAACTTTATTGTGTAGGATAATTGATGGAAATCGGTTCTCTTGAACCAGTCTGATGTGTGGAAGTATCTCTTTTAGTATTTTAAGCACATTTTTAAATTTTAAGAAGTTTGATTGACTTTTGGAGATAATTTAGCTGGCTAGCACTCTGCTGATGTAAGGCATTTTGAATTGAAAATGTAATATTGTTATCTACTATTGCTCTTTGATGAGGCTTCATAATTTAGAATCTACTCTGGTGAGACAACTGTCTACAGAAACATTAAGAATGTGGTGTTGAGCATCTCAACTGCCATAGCGATCTGATGAAGCTTTATCCTTTATAATGTAGTGTTGACCATCTCATCTACTATAGCTCTCTGATGAAGTTTCATAATCTAGAATCTACTATAATGAGACACTAGAGCCTGATGTCGCCCATGCTATCTAATGAAGCTTCATAATCTAGAATGTTGTGTTGACCATCAGCACTCTGATGAAGCTTCACAATTTAAAATCTACTCTAGTGCCCATCTTATCTGATTGAAGCTTCATAATTCAGAATGTAGTGTTAGCTCTCTGATGAAGCTCTATAATTTAGAATCTACTCTGGTGAGACTGATCAGTCTCTGACTTTGGAGGAAGATTGTTACCTGCCTTCTTTAGTTTCTGATCTCTGAGGGGGACTGTTGCTTGCTTTATTCTGTCACACAAGGAATGAGAAATAAAATGTCAGGTGTTCACATGAAGTCTTTCATACAGATTTTATTAGATCTGGGGTACATAGTAGTGATGGAGTTCAGGCTGACCCCTTGAGTATCCAGTAGCTCTACTGCCTTTTCGTTGGTGGAGAGGATGGAAGTCTTGTGCAAGAGGCGGAACATCAGGAGGAGTTTAATTTTATTCGCATGTTAGATGTTTGAACTCTGTATTTGATTTGTTTTTCTATAAAAACTGAAAACCATCAGCCTTTTTTTTCGCGATCTCTGCAACTCCATCTTAAGGTGGGAGTCTGTGGGGAGAAGGCCAAGGCCTCAAGGTTCGCTCGTAATCTTTTCTTCCAAGCAGGTCTACTCGTACCTGGCAGGAATCGCTCAAGGGGAGGGGGGGGGAGGCTTTTCTCAGATAGGAAACAGGGTGTCAATTTCAATCTTGGAAATACAGTGGAGCGTCGTTAATCTAGTTTTGAAGCAAACTGTCTTTCTTTGGTTTAAGTTCCCACGCCATATATTTTAGTGAAAGATGCAGTCTTCGTAGAATATGTATTGTTGTAAATGATAGCACAGAGGTGGCTGGCTAAGACGTTGAACACTCAAGGTCCTGATTTCCGACGCTCTACTGTAGTTCCATTTCCTCTATATTTTTTTGTGGTTGGTTACCAATACTAACTTTGAGTGCTGCTGCACGTCATATGTAAGGAACATTGAGGGGTTTTATTCTGAAAATAGAAGATTCAAGGTAATTTATCTCTATGATTGCTAAATAAGTTATCACAGCACATATTCCTTGTTGAGTTTGTGAGAAGGAAGGAGGTTTCATATATTTATTTTTGTTCCTAGGGTTGTAGCATATGGGGGCATCGCTGCAAATACACCCCACCCTGACAGGTTTGGTTAAAGCCGTGCCCCCCAATTAATAAGAGATAGCGACGTGTGTAGGCCTTGTCCTTTAAGCTGTTTCCTCCGGAGCTTGTTTATGTTCCAACAGGGGATGAACTGTTTCCAGCCAGTGGCACAGTTTGTTTAGTCATGCTTCCAGTTTCCCTGCCGCTCTATCCTCCACCAATACAAATAGTGAGGGTGAGAGGACAATCTATTGTTTGCCTCGCCATCTTCCCTTTACAGAATATTTTGTGTATTGATACATTAGTTTTCACTCCCTTTCTTGAATATTGATAATATTATACCACGTATGTAGTGCCTTTCCCTTCCTCCTCCGGGTTCAACAGCTTCTTTAGCGAGACAATACTTTCTCTCTCCCTTCCACATCAGTCTGTAGAACTTTGGTCCTCTCTGTCTCCTGTAACACAATGCAAGACAGTCAGCATCCTTTCTAGGGCCAGGTTATCTCGACTCTACATTTTGTATTCAGTAATGAGAGGAGAGTTGTTCTATACATGTGGAAAAGGGAAGTGTTGTGCAGGGCGTACTTTGTACCCATTGTCACAAATGTAGAGGAAGCTAGACTGAGGTGGTATGGGCATGTAATGAGGATGTTGGAGTACATGAGAGAATAGAGGAAGCAAGACTGAGATGGTATGGGCATGTAATGAGGATGTTGGAGTACATGAGATGGTATGGCCATGTAATAGTAGAGGAAGCAAGACAGAAATGGGCAGGCAATTAGAGAGCGACCCTTGTGTTGGGGCATACAACCTCTAGGTCGGCTCAGTCCCTCAATAGAAGAGAGCGACGGAATATTTTATTACCTGGGTTGGGGTCTGCATCTAGGAACAGCCCAACCCACTGTACAGTTCCGGAGCCTGTTTTTATTAGCACTTACATTTATGTGAACTAATTGACTAGCTTAGAGAGTTGGGGTACATCTAAGTAGGGCCTACACATGTAACATATATGAGGAAATATTCACTTTAATTAAAGCCATATTATAATGTATCATACTTCACTCATAGAATGATTAAAATGAGGAAGCAAGGCATTCTACCACCTGTTCGGGTAATACTCTAATGGTTTTAGGGATTAGAAAGATTATATTTTGGAAAAACCAACCTCAGTATGCTGACAGATTCAAATCTCGGCAGTTTAGTCTACTGCTAGAGTAGTGCGTTAGACTATGCGGCCACCGAGGAGGGTGATGGGAGAGTAGAGCAAGCGAGAAGAAGGAAAGCTATGGAGGAGCAGATAACAGCAAGGGAAGGGAGAAGAAACATGAAGCGTTTGATCAAATTGTTGATGATATGAATGAATGTATCGGATGGTGTCAAGTCTGATCTTCTACCTAACCCAAACAGTCATTTATCCCCTAGAATACCCCCATCTTATCCACCTCTATTCACTCATTAACCCCCTTATGTAAAAAAATAACTCCACAAGGGAAACCCTCTTTCGGTACATTACGAGATGGATTTATGTTTATGACCACATAGATTAGTGCTTGGTGGAGCGTCTCTCTCATGACATGTATGTAAGGAAAACCCCATCATCTGAGATATAACTCCAGGCTCCCAGGTAAGAATGGAGCACATGACTAACTACTAAGCTGGTCTGTTCAGGTTCTTGCTCACCTGGAAGNCACATGACTAACTACTAAGCTGGTCTGTTCAGGTTCTTGCTCACCTGGAAGGCTGGTCGATAAACTCTCTGTACAAACCAGGAGCCTCGAGGCAGTAGTATGATTCAGACGTTGAATACGTGTACCCTGTAACAGGCAGATAAACTATGAAGCAGACTGTACCCTTCGTATGCATGGTTACACTATGGTGTAGTTTATAAGATAGAACCATAGTGTAATCAGTCCATCCGAACCACGAGGGTAGAATGTATAAAACCATAGTGTAATCAGTCCATCCGGACCACGAGGGTAGAATATATAAAACCATCACTTCAGTACACACAGCCAATATTTGAATCTTCATTGGTGAAGCCAGACAAGATGAGACCTATGTCTTTGCCCACTGGTGCATGTAATAATATTGTTGCTTTGTTTTAAAAAGATGGATGGATTACCTGACCCTGGTAGTATTAAAAATATAAAACCAGATTCGGTGGTCAAATGGTCTAAGAAGGTGTCACACTCACAATATATTGGACTGATGATTATGGGAATACTAAGGTTTGAAAATTAATCAATTGTACTGAGGGAGTTTTTTCATGAACGGTTTTCCACTCTCCCTCTAAGCAAATGTGGGCATACTTCCTCTAAACTCAACCTCCTTCATTTCTGACACATCAGCATAGTTAGTATATATGTGTGTGTGTGTGTTTACAATCTTAATCCTAGCTCCAGCGCTAGTCGGGTCAACAGTTCAAACCCAGACTCAGCTACGATCAGACCAGGACTATCAGTCGCCGTGATTTAGCTTTCGAGTTACGATTGTGTAAGAATCGGTCAAAGACTTTTAGGAGAGTTTGAGAACATATCTGTAGTTTGTTCTAAGTTCCAGTTAGTGTTGATACAAGGAAGATACACGAGCTCACTACTAGGGCCCTTAAAATGTTTGGTCGCGGCTCAAATGATCAGACGATTGTTTGAAAGAAGTCGCCAATAAATAGAATGTTTATTGAAAGCAAAGCAAAGCTTAGGAGCTGGTTTATTATCTTAATGTTTAGTATGAGTCTAGAGAAAGAGCCTAACAATTTTGAAAGGAAAGTTATTTCCACATATATTCCAGGGTTCTTTTACAAACCCCAATCAACGCCAAGACTACTGAGGTTGACATGTATTATCAGTCGTGAACTTATTCCAGGTACAAGACTACTGAGGTTGACATGTATTATCAGTCGTGAACTTATTCCATGTACAAGACTACTGAGGTTGACATGTATTATCAGTCGTGAACTTATTCCAGGTACAAAGTGATGCCCCTCAATAGGGATTATGTTTTACTTAACAAGTTAATCACAAACAGATAAACTTGCAATCAATCAATAAAACATGTGTATTATTAAACAATGGACAGCTTTACTCAATATATTACAATATTTCTATTACATAAACAAAATATACATGATAAATTAGTCAAGTAACATTAGAATTAGTTGAAAATGATGCATTGGAATGTCCACAAAAATAACCTTTCATAAGATTCGACTAGGGAAATAAAAAAAAGTACTCATATCTTAATAAAATAACTACTGTATAAGTAAAAATAAAAAGCTAAGAAAAAACTTGATTCTAATAAGAGTTTAATATCTTTGTTAATTTTTCACAAATGTTTTGTATGAATAAGAAAACCAATTTGAAAATATATCACCATATTGACAGGGCTTATAAGAGTGATAGGGTTATTAGGAGCTGGGAGCACACCGAGTGGACTAAATCAGGATTCGAACCAGCTCGAGGATCCAAGACCTGTCCTCCCAAAAATACCAATATTGATAAAATATTTTTTTTAATCTTTGGAATCCAAAGAACTTAACCAATCATTGAGCGGTTGTTGTATCTTTTATGGAATTGCTTACCTATCAATGAGTTTATTTAACTTGGAATGCGGCAATACTAAATGATAATCGATTAACTGTACAATAAAACAATATTAAACAACAAATCATGTTTAACTTTGTTATTTTTATTGTTAAGTCTCTCAACCACATTAACACACATCGTGAGCTTAGTATATAATATAAATTATAGCATGTTGATAAAATAGAACAGCCCAATGGTTTACAATAATATTACTTAGATGCCTTTATAAGATACTAAAAGTGTTTTCAAACCATAAAATAACTATTAGATATAAATTAGGCTTAGATATTGTTTGAAAATTCCTTAAACACATTAGCTACATTGCATTTCTTATTAAGTTTTATTACCAGAGTGGTATGTAAGAAATCAGTAATAAAAATTACTAGAGATGGGTAAAAGCATGTTTTTTGAATCTTAAATTTTCTTTAGAATCTCAAATCCCAATTCTTTTAAAATATACAATTTTAGTTAAGTTAATTGCAATATATATTAAAAAGAAAGTATAGAAAAGGTTATTATTCCCTAAAGATATTTTGACTGATTTGTTAAGAAATGTATTTTTTTGTAGAACTCTTAAACAAATTGTAATTTAAAATATTTTCATTCTTTATCTCTAACATCATTTAGGCTCCTCCACTAATCAACGTGATTTAAGATACTACAGCAAAGGGCTTATAATCTCCCTTGATTTAAATCAATACTAATAATATGAACAATTTTATTCTCCTCATATATGTAATATTTTTAACAAAATATCAAAAAATGTTCTCGTTTGATAAATAAAAACATTCTGATTGAAAATCCTATATTCTTACTAAACCATTTTATGATGAGCAATAGTTATAGTTGGTGACACTGATTATTTTTATAACTGTGACATACTATTTGTGTTAATGTGTTTTTGTTTTGTTATTAACAGTGTGATGATGGCTTTTTTTTTGGTGCCTAAGATAAATTTATTACATTTAATTGGGTTGTTAGACTTTATATGATATTCAGCAATGAAATATGGAAGAAAATAAGAAAATGCCACAAGGCATTACGTCGTCCTTGACCTCAGGGGGACTAATTTCTTGTCACTACTATGTGCCTTATTTATTAACATTTTGTTCATTTGTTATGTTCTAAAATATCCATTTTGATTGGTTATCAGTAGGGTTACATGACCTATTTATAAACAGAAGCAAGTACAAGTTTTAACTAATACAAAGGTGTATTTACATGTTTGCATGTACAACAGCACAGAAATTATCTCATGGAAAAATAACAATGAAAAAACAGCACAGAAATTATCTCATGGAAAAATAACAATGAAAAAAAGTACTATTAAAATGCGGACAATAAATAAAAAGAGGTTATATTGAGGAAGTGTCAATTGGAACATTATAAATAACTTCCTTGATCAGGTTTATTATGTATATATATATATATATATCAACTTTGTTGACCAATTAATATGTTAAGTATACCAACAGTTTTTAGCAATAGCCGCAACAAAGTAAATTCCAAACAAATGAAAGCAAGAATAGATTGACATAGAATCCAACACTGAGAAAGCTTAAGATTATTATTTACAAATTATAAAAATAACTATATGATGAATATAATTTCATCTTATAATATATTAAATAAATCTATAAAACATAATTATTAAATAAATTGCTATTCCATTTAATAAATCAGCCTTGTAAAAGTGAATATTAATAATTGAAAAACAAACTTTATACTGACAAACCTTTTTTTTTATAAAACTTGACGATAAAAATTAATGCCAAGACAAAATAGATACAATTTACCTTCTTGAAATGTAACACTTCTAACACATTTGTCAAGTTGTACAATGGAAACAAAAAATACTTACTTTACATACAATCAGGCTGTGTGGGCATTTTGTGGAAAAAGTTGGGACCAATTCAAGATAAGGGTAATCCATATATTTCACATAGAAATCCCTCAAGAAGAAACTCCTATTAGGATTTTATACAGTACTAAGTTATTTTGTTTTATTACAGCATTAACTTAAAAATTAAAATACTTATATACATAACTACATAATACAACACAAACTTCAGATTTATACTTTAGACAGATATGAAAACCAAGCAAGTGAAATGCATAGTAACAGCTAATAATATGTTGTGGGCCAAAAATATTTTTTTCTAGTAAATAAAGATAACTTGGATCAGTTTATGTTACAGAAGTAAACAATGACACAGCCATATTAGAAATACATCCATCTTAGATTTCCCCTTCCATTATAAAAAGGTTTTTATATAATTTATTTTGTTTTGAAACTTATTTTGGTGAAACCCGAAAAAGTTTGTGGGACAAAGTAAATACTCGGTTGCTACATAATCATAATACTATTACAAATTAACAAAAGAATAAATTTGTTTTAATGCATTAGAGCTATTTTAACATGAATTTAAAACAAATTACAGTGGAAATGTGTTCACTATAAAATACGCCCGTGAGTGACAGAAAGGGACTTTTTGTAAGGTTGTTGAAACTCTGTGAAAACAATCCACTGTTGGTCTAAACCACTTCTTGTTATTCCAGTCCAAACAGTTTGTGTATTTGGGCCGACCTAGCTCCTAATCCAGATGCACAACAGTACCATTATACACAATATTAACACAATTCCTATCAGAAAAGCGATCTTCTTACGTCGGCCCATCTGTAAAAAAAAAGAAGAGAGAAATCACAAAAACAAATTGTACATTACATATAAATGAAAAGTATTTGCCATAAGAAACGAGGAAAGTAGAGGCCATGGGAATTAAGTATGTGAGGATCATGTTAGTTGTCATGAGGAGAGGTAAGATCATTTAGCTGTCACAAGGAGAGGTAAGATTGGGAATGAAGTATGTGAGGATCATGTTAGCTGTCACGAGGAGAGGTAAGATTGGGAATGAAGTATGTGAGGATCATGTTAGCTGTCACGAGGAGAGGTAAGATTGGGAATGAAGATGTAAGCTCTAGAGTTGAGGTGCCTGAGATAGTGGAGGAGGCAAGACTGAGATGGTATGGACACTTTGGGAGGATGGAAGGGGAGAGGATTCCAAAAAGATTAATGGATATTAAATATGTAGGGAAGAGACTGCAAGGGAGACCAAGGAAGAGATGGGAGGAACAGATAGCAGCAACTGTGCAAGTGAGAGAAGAAGAGTGGTGGAAGGCGGGCAGTCCTTACGATGAACCATCGTGTAATGCAACCTTATCCTTTTTATAAATGTATAGAAAATTCAAAATTTTGGGATGGGATATTTGGTAGTTTCCCATAATTTGTAGAATTCTGGCATGTGTGATTGGTATCCCAAATGTGTAATCCTTCTTAGACATGGATCAATTTCCAAAAATTGATGAATTTGCACACTCAAATATGTGCAGTGTATGTTACCAAGAAAATGACAATACATATACATTTTTTTAATGTTTTGAATTCTAAAATATGGGTTAGCTTTCTTTTCAATATTACAATGAATTTATTTTTTAAATTTTGATTTTGTTCATATGTGATAGAGAGTTGTAAAACAAACAGTAACCAGTTCTCTGCAGTCTTTCGAGCACCGCCCGGCTAAAATTAATATTTGTTCCGCAAATCATAAAATATTGCATTGCCCCCGCTGGGCAACATGCCAAAATCACAAGATGGTATAATACAGGGTGCATAACATGCCAAAAATCACATGATGGTATAATACAGGGTGCATAACATACCAAAAATCACAAGATGGTATAATACAGGGTGCATAACATACCAAAAATCACAAGATGATATAATGGTATAATACATGGTGCATAACATGCCAAAAATCACAATATGGTATAATACAGGGTGCATAACATGCCAAAAATCATAAGATGGTATAATACAGGGTGCATAACATGCCAAAAATCATAAGATGGTATAATACAGGGTGCATAACATGCCAAAAATCACAAGATGGTATAATACAGGGTGCATAACATGCCAAAAATCACATGATGGTATAATACAGGGTGCATAACATGCCAAAAATCACAAGATGATATAATACAGGGTGCATAACATACCAAAAATCACATGATGGTATAATACAGGGTGCATAACATACCAAAAATCACATGATGGTATAATGCAAGGTGCATAACATACCAAAAATCACAAGATGGTATAATACAGGATGCATAACATGCCAAAAATCACAAGATGGTATATTACAGGGTGAATAACATGCCAAAAATCACAAGATGATATAATGGTATAATACATGGTGCATAACATGCCAAAAATTATAAGATGATATAATACAGGATGCATAACATGCCAAAAATCACAAGATGGTATATTACAAGATGCATAACATTCAAAATATATCTTTATTTTAGTATAATCATAATAAACAAGTATTAATGTTAGTAGTTAATAAATCGCTCCAATTCAATCGCAAACATAAAATAGTAAAATAACAATTAGTGACTGGCATAGTATTTTCAACTTGTGTTTTATAGCTTCCAATTATTTTCTTTTACTTTTTATCAATGTTTTTGGCTACATTTTGAATCCGAGATATTAAATTACACAATTCACTGATACTTTAAAAAGTATTGTTTGTCCTACTTATTTGGTGAGGTGAGGTAAGGGTTCACAATTCTGGCAGAGGAGGAAACTAAAGGCACATCAATAGATAGTTAAAAATAAGCGCAGGCAAGTGAAATAAGAAATAAAAGGAGACAAATGGTTTTAGCTGGCATAGCACTTTAGATTGCTTAGTATGCCAAAAGGTGTGTGTGTGATGGGGGATTATCTCTGCAAATATTCTTGTACTATTCAGAAGCATAAAAAACTAATAAGTCACAATACTAATATTTTTTTAATAGCTCTAAAAGAGCTGACAAATTTTACACCTTCTATATAAACACACACACACACATACTAGCTTAAATCACTGTATTATAAATGACCCTAGCCCAGACACAAACTTGGATAGTTCATCGTAGAGCATTGACATACAAAGCCAAATGTCCCAGGTTAGTTTCCCATGTTCTGGTGTCACTTTTCTAAACTTAATGAAGAAATATTTGCAAACAATATATAATGTAGCAATTGTTATTTTAATTTATGTATATTTATGAGCTGGCGACATAAAAAATGTGGAATGTAATAAATAATAATGCTAGTGCGTTTAAATTTTAGATGAATATATTTTCTGGTTTTTAACAAAAGCCGAGCAGTATTTAAGCTTGAAACGACACAAAAAATGAAATACAAATCAATTGACCGACATAATATAGGCTGTGTGTATTGAAGGTGTTTGGGCTTTTAGGCGTAGTGATATTTAGTGCTCTTTTCCAAAGAGTGATACCTTTATTTATAAAGGTGAAAAGACAAAATATATGACGAGAGTGATAAAATATCCAGCTTGAATACAGTATAAGTGATAAAATATCCAGCTTGAATACAGTATAAGTGATAAAATATCCAGCTTGAATACAGTATAAGTGATATAATATCCAGCTTGAATACAGTATAAGTGATATAATATCCAGCTTGAATACAGTATAAGTGATAAAATATCCAGCTTGAATACAGTATAAGTGATATAATATCCAGCTTGAATACAGTATAAGTGATATAATATCCAGCTTGAATACAGTATAAGTGATATAATATCCAGCTTGAATACAGTGTAAGTGATATGAAACACAGCCCCACAACCAATAGATTAAAGAAGGTTAAGACATACTTACTTGTGTTTGTTCAACCAGAAGTTTTCCACAATATTATACCGATAATTACAGTCAAAACGACTGCAAGGCAAACTGCAAGCATACATTTCTTCCCTCGCACTTTATTCTGCAAATTAAATAAATCGATACTACCAATAAAACTAAGCGAAATAAAATTTTTTCAAAAAAATTAACAATATTAAAAATAAAATTTAACAAGCACTATTATTAAAACTTAAACATATTTTATTTAATAAGCTCAAACATACTCAAATTTTGTCACTACTATTAACAAAATGCAAATAAAATAAATGTTGCCGATTACAAATTTCACTTTGTCTAACAAACTATTTATAGACACTTGGTCTCCATTGATTTCATATCTTTGTAAAATGAATAGTTGCAATATTTGTCAATCAACAAGCTAGTAGGCATAAAAGGTGCCCAAAAGTGTCCAACCAAATTATATTTTAAATTAGTATTATAATTTAGAGGCTCGTTGACATAATAAGGTGATTAGGGCCTATATTTTAAATTTTCCGGAGCCAATTTACAGCTTTACCAGTCTGTCACTATAGAGTCAAACACCTCTTTGAAGGTGTTAAAAGTTATTAGCCCAAAGTTAGATTCCAGAGAGATCAAATATTAAGGCATTTAAAGATCACCTTCCACCAGTATATTCTTTTTTAGTTTATTCTCCCTATATTTTTATTTTATTTGAGGTATTTAACGGGCATTCTCTGAACCGACTGATTACATCAGCACAGGGGAATTTCTATAAGCAAGAGCAAAAGGTCCTACCATTTTTGTCGGTAAATATATTTTCACCTAACTTCCGGGGTTATTTTACATGCCACAATCGACATGGGACCGGCTTACTTCCACTCACCGAAAATGTTTTGCTAGGGATTTTTATCGCTCAACAAAAATCGGTCCACCCCAGCTGGGATTAAACCCCCGACCGTAGGGTCCTGAGGCGAGAACTTTACCACAAGACCACCGAGGACAACCTAGTCTTCCTATAGCTAGAGACACGCAGTAGAGGGGTGGAGAGAGACGAAAATCTCATGTTTATGTTGAGAACTGAGATTAGTATGCTCAACAGGGACAACCGTGCTAAAATAGATTAGCTGCGTATATTAGTTGGGATGAAAATGTGTAATAAATAATAGTTTGTATATAACAACTCTCAAAACAGAAAGTTATATTAGAGATTACTTTAAAATACATTTTTAATGCAAGAGTAGACATCAGATTTCTAAAAATAATCATAAATGTATTTTTTTATGAGCACACTATTAATAAATATAAGAGATGAGTTCTACATTGCAGTCCAGTGATCAACATGCACAAAAGAAGCTAGGGAAGACCGACCTGGTAGGTGCTCGCCTGCCGAAGCTGGGTGTTCCCCTCGCTAACAAACACTTCTGTCTTCTCAACGTGGGCCTCGATGCTATCAATCACCTCCCCCTGCTCATGGACCATAGCGCCAAGCTCTTTGAAGATCTGGTTCACATCACTGATGTCGCTCTGAAAACAGGCGTCGTCGTCACAATCGTTTATATAAAGTTCGGCCAGAAAAGAATTACAGGGTTGCCACTATTTTCTCAGTACAAAATTCAGAGTGTATTTTCCATGTTCTATAGAAGGAACGTCCATTTTTCCGGACACTTTATTTAGAGAGTAGTTTAGAAGAATTAAATTTAACTTTTAATAAAATTGACTATGGTGAAGTAAACCCATTGGTGTTTAGAACAAAATAATTTGACCTTGAGACGGGGAAATGTATGCAGTTGTTACGCAACTCAATGTTTCAAGGAAAGAAAAAAGGTGGGGGAAGGGGAGTGAGGTGGAAGATTCAGCATTTAGCTTGAATATTTCTTTTAAGGCTGAGACCCTCCAATCCCTTAAATCCTTAAGGATACTTGAGATTTTAGGATTCAAGACTCAAATCCTTTAAAAGAAAATTAAAAAAGTATATTTTTAGAACCCAGGTTATCTGCATTTAATCACATTAATAGACTAGAGGTAAGGAAGGTTCAAGATGAAATGTACCCACATTTGTGTGCTGGTACACCAGACCAGGATTTGATTCCTGATTTCGTCATTGTGAAGTCTTTATAACAAGCATAACTCCTTTGAGCTTGAGACCAACATTGCAGGTAGTGTCATGAGGTGAGTCCTCGATAGCTCTGTGGTTAGAGCATTGGCGTACTAAGACAAAGGTCAAGGGTTCGATTCCCATGTCCAGGTGTAGTTTTTCAATTTAAAGAATATAATTAAAGTTTGTTAATATAAATTTTCTTTGTATTCAATTTTATGTCATGCACTATTTTATCTATAATTGTATTTAATTTTACCAAACACCCAACATCGCTAGAATAAAAAAAACCTTGAGAGGATAGAAGCAGTGGAGAATTGCAGTTTATCTATTATGTTCAATAGATGTTGGTAAAACTCCGCTCACCTCCAGTTGTCTGATTCCTTGTTCCTGCTCTTCCAGCAACTGTAGGTTCATTTCGTCCATCATCTGGTCTTGTTGCTGGCTGCCAGTGTTACTGTCTTGGAGCTCAATTAACTGGTCTGTGTACCGACCTCCAAGGCCTGAAGAAAACAAAATCGCAGAAAAAAATATAAAGCTAATTACATCAACAAAGATGTCTTCTTTGTTCTTCCTAGATCAAAGGTTATTAAATATGNAAAAAAAAAAAAGATACACCAAGTGAAAAGCTCGAGATTGAGATACAAGTACTCACAGAGCCATTATTATTAGCGCGTCCTACTACCTGATCGGTTTATATGCCCTTACGCTAATGTGTAATGGTAGGGTGATTGTGAGATGAAATGGCGGACCTACAGTTTAACGTGGAATCTGAACCAGGGTGGAGGCCTGGCATTCCACACATTCACAAGTTGTGATTCATACACGTCTTGTCAGAGGTGAAGGAAGGGTTTGGCAATCAGATAAAACTGTGCCGGGACCGAGGATTGAGCCCCGGACCCCCAACACAGAAGTCTGACACCTGAGCATTAGGTCTAGCCAGATACCTGCTTTGGAAAGGTTGGCGAACGGATCGTTGAGTCCAGAGTTGGCTCTGACTCGTTGCATCTGGTCCTTCTCTTTCTGAGCGGCTCGCCGCTGTGTGGCTTGAAATGTATTCAGAGCGGAGGTGAACTCGTCTGCCAGGCGTTCTTTCTGCATCTTCCATTGTCTCTGTAATGTTTTTAAAATCGTCTAAACTTCCTAAGCTACAGAAATAATTTCGGCTAGGTATCCTTTAACATTTACCATCCTGCAAAGAGTGTTTCACTTAATTTATATAATTGATATACATTCATAAATAACAGGGGTGAGCAAAGTCCTTTTTTTTTCAATTTGAAGCAAACTCTAATTGAATACAATATGAAATATTCCAAATTCGAATATGTTTTGTTTGTTGTTTTAGACTTGTAAAATATATTTTGGTTATTTATATAACTTTATACTATAAAATTAGTTGGAAAATGTTGCTGCACAATTGTTTAAAATATTTAATTTAATTCTGTTAAATCAGGTGTGCAACAGAGGGATGTACTATATGAGAAGGTGAGGAATGAAACGGCGAGAGAAAGATTCCAAGAACGACGCTCAAAATGGAGTTGATCAGGAGGACAAGAGGAAGACCCGGGGACAGGTGGATGAAGGGAGTTTGAAGAGGAGGAAGAAAGGTGATGAGAGGACAGAAGTAAATGGAGGCTTGAGTTCGAGAAAGACTAGGAAACTATACGTGATAATGAAATCAAGTTACTATCACAACTTCCAATTCAATTACTTGAGACATTTTCTATATTGATAATTGTTTTGTGCTGTACATTGCTCTGAATGGCAATAATTGACCATTATAGTCAAAGACAATTTTTTTTTCAAAGAAGTCGAAGAAGAGATTTTGTTTCGAAGCTTCGCACACTTTAATAGGCCAATATAATAACGCTTAAACTTATATTTTTAATAGCGACAAGACCTGCTTTGGTGGCAGCATGGTCTAAGGCACTACTCTTATGTTAGACTAGACTGCCGATGATAGGTGGATCAAGGTTCGAATCTCGGCCAGGTGTACCGAGGGTGTTTTTCCAAAATGGTTTCCCCACTCTCCGTGCAAATGTGGGTACATTTCCTCTAAATTTAACCTTCTATATCCCTAGCCTATTATTGTAATTAGTACATAAGTGTGTTACCTGAATGGGCACTAAGATGCGGTGCTAAGAAAGAAAAGGAAACAATATGCCTTTTAGTTAAAATTCACACCTATACCTTTTCATTAATCCAAAATATTAGTTAAAAGAGACTTAAGGTATGTACTGTAGTGTTCCAATGTCCTTGCAAACACGGCACAAACATAAGTGTAGACTGAACAAAAGATTTTTTTTGCACAGCCTCTTACTATCCATTCAAGTTGTACGCCTAGGTACTAACTACACAAATGGATTAAGAAGGTTTAATTTAAAGTTAATGCACCCATATTTGCATGAAGGGAAAATGGAAAACCATTTAGGGAAAACCACCCGACTGGGTTCGGACCTTGATCTCCCTGTCTTGGTCGGTGTAGTCCAACACGAGAGTAGCACGTTAGACCACGCTGCCACCAAAGTGTGTGTCATAAATTACCTGCTCTGAAGTCGACATAGGGGCGGGAAGACTCGATAAGTCTTTAAGGTTGGCGCTAGTGTCTTTAGCAAGCTGCTGGGTATAATGTTGGATCTGGTGACTGTAACAAACCAATTAATAATATATTGAAGGAGTTTAAAGAGAGTCAACACACTTTGCGTAAGTTTGCCATCCATGTACTGTACACACATTTTTATCTATGGTTCTGAAGAGATGGGGTATTCGATTCTTGAGGTTATTGAGAGAGACGAGAAGATACTCCGATTCTTGATGCCTCCTTTCTTAAAATATGCGTGCACATGATTGTGAATGCTTTATTAAGATGGATGAATTTAAGATGTAACAGGCCATTCGTAACAATTTTTTTCATTATTTACTCAGTATATTTTATTTTTATAATAAACTTATAAAAGTATTAATCGAATTTTAAAATATATAAATTGATGTTTTGCTTCCATTTTTAAATATGTTTCCCAATGCATTCCAGAAACCAAAACAAACCTCCATCTCAACAGATACCAGCCCTGTGTTAAGAAATATATCACGATTGCTTTGCAAATGTACTGTCACAACGTAAATAATAATATAAGTGAAATTTATTTTAAAGTTTTAAAGTCAAAATTTAAATCGTCATTGTGATTTGTCAAGACCAAAATGTTTCAATAATTAACTAAGGATAGTTTTTAATTTCATATTATAGGTCTAGTTGAGTAAGAATTGAGTATCAAGGAATCGAGGTAAAAACTTAAGAAACGATAAACTAATACGTCCATACTCTAGTTCTAAATTAAGTTATTTTAGACAATAATTGTGATTGAATATGTGTTTCGCCTGGCTAAAAGTTTGAAAAAAAACCCTATTTTTAAGACTATGAATTAAAAGAGCATATCCAACACCTTATTACGATATTGAATTTATGTATTAATGATGCACCGTGATGGAGGCCAATTATTATCATATCTGGGTTTTATAATGATGATGCGTACAAGCCTTACTGCGCACTAGTATACGGTGATGTTACCTGATTATATATGATACTAATTCTTATCAAATGTTTAAGACTTTCAATGTTGCACACGGTTTTATTTAGGTAATTACACCTTCGGTACTGAAGATATGATGATATAAAATGACACAGTTTTTGTTAAATTACGGATTGTTTTTGTGTGATATTACACGTTCCGCGTTCTGAGTACTCTGTGCTATGTAAGTACGCACAAGCTGCTTATATATGACCTACCCCTTGCTTTTTGGACCCCTTGTCTCCAGTGTTAAGACTAACTAATATGAGAACTCCTGCGATATTACTAGGTTTTTGTGTGGATTTATATGCACAAACCGCTTGTATATAACCTACCCCTTGCTTCTTGGACCCCTTGTCACCAGTGTCAAAACTAACTAATGGGAAAACTCCTGTGATATTACTAGGTTTTTGTGTGGATTTATACGCACAAACCGCTTATATATAACCTACCCCTTGCTTCTTGGACCCCTTGTCACCAGTGTCAAAACTAACTAATGGGAAAACTCCTGGCAACCTGACGATGTGAAGGTTGGCTTCCTATTGAGTAGTGGGAGCCAGCACGTCACATGATTTTTAAAATACAATGGAGTTGATCTTTACTAGAAAAAATAATTTTAAAACGTAGTGTATTGAAATTATTTCTTTAAACGTGTGATTCTCCATGGATGAAGTAGTAAAAGGATATTTTACACACAGTTCTTTAAAGAAAAATACACTTCATCCATGACTTTTTAAAAATATGACAGGAATCAAAACAGTATCATTACAACCTTAGCGTATTTACCTACTGAGCTAAGGGTCCGACGTTCAATTCTCAGCATGAATGAAATATTTATCTTAGGTGAAACTGAGTATATATCCTTTACAATGATAAACTGACAGTGGAGATCTGTGTGTTGCGAGTATTATAAAGATAAGCTAGTGTGTAAGTCGCGTAAGTATGAATTATTTAATCATCATGTTAACCTATATTACATTACTACATTATAATGAATCTCGCGTACTGAAATTGTTACTTACAGCTGATTTCTAAGCTCCTGTGTGTCTTGGGGCGTGTCCAGTTGAATGACCATTTTTTGCATGGACAAAACTAAAAATAAAAGATAAAATTACTTTTTAAAATCTGCCAACTTTGATGATAGCTATAACAACATGCAAAAGTGTAGATTCAATCAAGGTTATATATTTTTTGCTTATGTAAAGAAACAAAAAAGTTATAAATCTTCAGCCATGTCATCAATTTAACTTAGAATGCATATTTTCAATACATTAAATAAAAAATTAAGATATGCTATATTATTAACATAAATAATTTATTAATTATTGTTATTTATATTACATTCATACATTGTAAGAAGTCATCCGAATCAGATGAGTTGTTTAAGGTAGTGTGTGTCGGCTGAAGCCGGCTATTTTATTGGCAAATCATCAAGACTACATTGAAAGTTCCAAGCGAGTCAAGATGGAAGAAAGTAACGCTAAACAATTAAGTATATATGACAGACGAAGCTTGTGGGAGGAATGATTACAACTACTGAAATCAGCCCTAACTGAATTATATTTAAATACATTGAAAAACGACACCTGGACAAAGGAATCGAACCTGGGACCTTTATCTTAACACGCTAATGCTCTACCACTGAGCTATCCAGGGATTGTACCTTGCTCAGGGTCATTCTTCACTTATATCCAATAGTTAATTTTTTTTTGTAACAGTGATGAAGTGTGTGTTCTATTTTTCCACTCCTTACCCCCGCTGAAACTTTGATACCCCTTCTTACCCCCCAAGTCCCCTAAATTTAAATTCTAGATACAGGGCTGCATTGATTTAAAGTTACCATCGAGTGCTTGGGACACAATATACCACTAATTTTTTATCATAGAGTCTTACTACCAGTCCAGGTTGTACACATATGTACTAATTAAGCTAATGAGTTAGGGATGAGGAAGGTTGAATTTAGAGGAAGTGTAACCGCAATTGCATGGAGGGAGCAAGGAAAATCAATTTTGGAAAAATCACCCTCAGTACACGCAATCGGGATTCGAGCCTTGATTCTCCTCCCCTACCCCCCCACCCCCCGTCATCGGCAGTCTAATCCAATGTGAGAGTGACGCCATAAGCCATGAGACCCCAGGAGCTAGTCCCTCAAAAGTGAATCCTAGATAGGCTACATACACTGTATATTATAGGTATACTTTAGAAACTGTTGAAAACGTAAACACAGGATTTATCATGACAATCTAAATAACTTAAGTCCTATTGTAATTATTCACATTCATTATCATTTGTTTCCAGCCTGTGCCCGGGTCAGCTTAGTAAAAGGCCCCCATCTTCCTCTATTCTTCCACCATTCTTCTCCTCTCACTTGAATTATTTCTGATATCTGCTCCTTCCATTTCTTTCTTGGCATCCCTCAGGGTCTTTTTCGTATGTATACTTTATTTCCAACATTTTCTTCGGCATCCTCTTTTTCCATCCTCATTACATGCTATCTCAGTCTTGCTTCCTCTACTATCTCATGCACTCCCTGTGCTCCTACTCTTTCCCAGATAACTTCATTCCTAATCCTGTTTCTCCTCGTGCCAGTTAACATGCTCCTCACAAACTTCATTCCCATGACCTCCACTCTCCTTGTTTCTCTCACATTCACTGTCCTTGTTTCTGATGCACAAAGTGCATCCTGTACAACATTTCCTTACACTTCAAGGAGACTTCCCTTCATTCACATTAATAGATCGAAATACAAGAATAAATACATTTGATCAAAAAGTTTTAGTTTATAAATACATAATTTAAATACAAATTGCATAATATTTCATACCATTTTGAGAAATCTTTTGGATGCTTGTTCCGATTGTCTGTGCCAATTTTTGGAAATCCTTTTCCCTTCCTGGTCCACCGTTATGGTAAGAAGAAAAACTGTAGTTGCCATCCATTTTTAATTGATCAAGTAGGTTACCAGACTCAAAATTTTCTGAAATAAAATATTTAAAATTCAATCAATATAGTAATAAAAAAAATCATCAAATATATTAAGCACAATATCTTTACTGTGTTCATAATCTTATCTGTCCATACTTTGTGAGGAAAAACAAAAAGATTGAGGTATTAAGGTAATATTATTATATAACGCTATAAAAAGCACACATCAAGTCTGGTCCATTAACCGGGAAATTAAGTATAAACTCAATCTCGAACCAGAAAATGTATCAAGAGTGTGGTTTTATGAATTCTAGAGAAATACCTACTAAGTTGAGCTTTAATATTAATTTCAAATTATAAATAATTATTTTCAAATTTGTATTTTTTGTTAATATGATAAAACAGTTTCACTGGCCTCACTCAATTCAACTGTTTGGAGAAAAAACGATAAAAAACCACAATTTGATGCCTGAATTGAGCTTCTTTTACACACCTAAATCAGGTGTTATCTGGGGCCTGAAATGGACTCTAAAATGTATAAACTAGTGATTTTCTTAATGCCCAAAAAAATGTATTTATTTTCTCTAAACCAAAAATGAAAGCAAAGGCAGGGGATTTATTAAGTTTTTATAAATATTTAAATGAGATCAAGGAGGTTTTTTGTTTGTTTTTGTTTTAAAATCTACAACCCAAAGGTTGATTCTGATGTTTTTCCCATATTAACTGAGCAAATGCCCACACTGATGTTATTATTATTAGCATCGCGTCTTACTGCCCGTTCGGGTTATACGCATCTTACGCTAATGTGTAATGGTAGGGTGATTGTGAGATGAAATGGAGGACCTACAGTTTAACATGGAATCCGAACCACGGTGGAGACTGGACATTCCTCACACTGCTGTTGTTTTATTTCCTCAAAACCGAGATTTAATTGCATATTTTCACAGCTTACATTTTACTGATAAAGGAGGTCGACTGCATATAATTCTATTCAATTAGTCCTCATTTACACCTTCATACATACACTTGGGGAATATGGCAAATAAATTGCTAAGGCAGAGAAAAACTTGTGCAGCGGTGAATTCTTATTGCCCCTTTAAGAAAGTGTTTCATAGTCTCGCTAGCCGTGTTTGAGGTTATTCAAGGTCAACTTACACGCCATTAGCCAACTAAGGCTTCACAAATGTAGGGCCTAGTTTAATATATTTTTAGTGGTTTGATTTTGTTAGTTAAGTGTACAACTTTTTTTTATTTATATGTTGACGTTACAGGATGGACCATTCAGATCACATCTGAAGGTGAGTGATTTTATTATGAGAATGTTTGATTTGGGTTCCTCCCTAAGGTTAGGCTATGTTAAGTTTGTTATTGAAAAACTATAAAACTCATTACACATTAAATAGACATTAATATTTCTAGAGTTCTACTTAAAAAAATGTTTCAGCTTTTTGTTTAATTTTTTTAGCACCTCATCTTACTACCTGTTCAAAATATAGGCATATGTCCTAATAACGCTAACGAGTTTGGGATAAGGAAGGTTAAATTTAGAGGAATCGTAACTATATTTGCATGGAGGTAGAGTGAAAAATCTTTTTGAAAAAGCCACTCATTAGACCTACACCCGACCGAGATTAAAACTCTGTTCTCCCCGTCACCAACAGTCTAGGTTACCACGAGAGTTATGCCTTAGACCATTCAGCAACACAAGTGTTTTTTTAATTAGGCCTAGTATGTTCAAAACAAAGGTTAGTAGGCTAATGACTTATTCCAAGGGGGTTTGGGTTAGGACGGTAATTTAGATTAAATTCACCTGAATTTGCATTAAAATGATGAAATGTAAGAGATAGCCCTAACTGTCACCAGTTCACTAACTGGGAATTTAAACAGACATCTTCATCACTAACAAACTTGGCGCTTTAGTTTGTGTAACCAACAGTACCGAGTTACCATTAAAAATACTGTAGCGGTTGAAAATAGTCAAATGGGTGATAATAGGCTTTTTTTTCTTTGTTATGGCACAATATGTTAATATTTTATTTACTTTATTACATAACTTATATAAGAGTTGGGCCAAATCACTTTGAAAATGTAAATAGACTATTGATGATGAAGTGTAACTTTCCCGTGATCCTGTGCGGTAAGAGTTAAAAAAAGACTGAATTAATAGTGTTTAGGATGGTGAATCTACAAAATAAACACATAGATATTGGTGACCCCAACATGATTTTAGTTTTTTTTTCAATGAATGAGTCTTATGAGTGAAAAGAGATTGTGGATCAAGACAAAAACTATCCACCAGCTAGCAAAACAAGGAATTAAAAAGATTTAACTAGGACATAGGGTCATAAGAGGTATAAATCTTGTACACTATGTCAAAAATTAGTCTCATAGATCACGTAACTTGAAATGTAATTATAAATATTCAAAAGTAGCCTAAGCTTATGAAACTGTCGAATAAGTTTATTTTTAGTTTAAAATGAACAGAAAGACTTATTTGAAGGGTTCAGCTAATTATTTATAGACTCTGGCCCTTACAGTATTATATCATGGTGGGTCCAGGATAGGCTGATGTATAGACGATTAGATTGATCTAGGTTATGATAGCTTTGATAATGTTAGATGGTAAGGTTTAGATACACTACTCCATATTAACATAACATTTCAAACATTTGGCCAAGAAATCTTCCGAATGGCATTTAAAGAATAAAATATGGCAGTTTAAAGATATAATACAAAAGAAACAGTATCTAGTTTGAAGCCATAGATAAATTAATATGTATAAATAATGACAAAAATTAAAAATAAGGCAAATGTCCTTTCACAGTGTTTTGAGTTTATTCAGCGACCAAGTTGAGTCCCATATTAATCAGGCTTAACTTTATGTTACGAAATAAAAGTTTAAAAAGACCCCACCTGTTACGTTGTGGACTTGACAAATTTTTAATAAAATTACTAAATTCAATTTATAGCGATCACCTGTTCTTGACACATACTATTGATTAAAATCAGTATTCAGAGACCTATAATGAGTGCCCGATCATATTTATTCCTTTGACTTTTGATCAAATTTAAAATCCTTGCTGTAATAATGATCTAAGTGGCAGTGATAAGCTATTTCAAATCCAAGGATCATCTATCAGATTTGTTTGTCACGCTATCAACCTTTTACCTTAAATCAGGTTTAATTCCTATAATAAGTTATGTAATCTATTAGAGTTATAAGGAGAAGTTTTTTCAAGACCCATTTTCTATTATAACGATAATAATTGTTACTACTGTAACGTATGGCTCCAACATATTGGTATTTTACATGTAGTCATGCGTAAGGATTTAGTGTTGTTTTCCTTTTCTGATTGGAAGAGTGGTTTTCTGCTAGGACGTTCATTCACACTGACTGACTGTGTGCAGGGCTCTTTTTCTCAGGATAGCTGTCTTAGGGATCCTTTTTTGTTTGTTAGGTCGACTAGATTGATTTTGGTTGGTTGCTAGCATTTATCACTGGTTGCCAGCACCCTTAATGTTAAAATAATAGAAAGTCATCAGCACGTGAAGGAATTTGAATATGTCATTGCCTACGCTACCCAGGACACAATAGTTATATCTTAATACAAAGACAGCCAAACATACCAATTAAAACTGAGTAATGACGTTAATTGGGCATTATTGTGGCTTTGAAAGGTTTAGTTATTATTTAACGTTCCAAAATGTGACCTCGTTTTAATAACTTAGTGTCTTCTACATATAGCTTTGTGTATGACTATTAAATGTGCTCGCATGTGTACTGAGTGATGACATACACTCAGGCAATCAAATATTTTTCTACACGGCACTACTTCATAAACTCTTTACATTGAGCACGCTTATAACATTCATACTACTCACACCATTGATTTCTGCCTTACACACAACATATAAAAGTTCTAGTTCAAGTGAACAGAGATTGAAGCTAAAGTGCGCTATTATATAGAAGCTTAGCATATTAGTACACACGCGATTCTATTATTGTAAATAAGTTTGTACTACTACACTTTCATGCTACCTATGGTTTTAGGTAATATGGTGAGTAGAGAAAATAGTTCATTCTAAAAAAAAAAGGAGCTTAATAGTAAAATATATAACAACTATAATAATTGAATGCTCGTGATTTTAAGGCATTCAAATTTGCTTGGTTATACATTAAATAGAATTTATATCCAATTTAGCTGGTACATTGTGTGTGGGAGGGGAATGCAAGTGGACAAGTTTATTCAATCAATTAGCCCTTTTACCGGACCCATACCTACACCCAGACTCGCATCCTGACATTGACCCAGACATGCAACAAGAATGCATCAATGATTTAACTACCAGGAAGTGTCTCGTTATAGCAAGCAATGCTTAACTTTGTTTGAAGAATTATTATTGTCACTATTTTAGCACCCCATCATACTACCGGTTTAGATTATATCAGGACTCTAAATATAATATTTTTTGGCGTAGTGACCCAAAGTGGCATTGCATTTTGCATGCAGTTTCAATTGCTTATTAATTTCCATATTGATTTATATTTAATTAACTTAATTGAATTAGTTTAAATAATAAAAACAAAAATAATTTCAATTACTTTTTATTTATACAATTTGCAAAGCACAATTTTAGTGAAAACATGACTCTGTTACAATGTAAAGTAAGTGAATAAAATATACTATTTCAGTTGATACTGTAAATCTATTCAATTTTAAGGGAGAATTCTTTCAAGTTTTTTATTTTGATCCATACATTTTATCAACTAAATTAATCAATTTCAGTAAATTTTTACTCTTACAACCAATATAAAACTAAACAAATTCGTTACGTAAATATGTGACTTCACTTCAAAATGTTATGAGTGGCCAAAACATAGTTTTTCAGTGGCAGCCATGATGTAGGTGATATATTCGAAAATTGAGTGACATGCAAATCATTCTGAGGATCTTGATCGTCACAAAACCTGAAAACCCTTATTTACAGAGTTTGGCTATAACATAAAAAGATATCAAAAATAACCTAGTTTAAAAAAATCCCGAGTCAGAATGGACTCGTCCTCGAGCTGGGTTCAAAATTCCGAGGGTTTCAAATCGTTGTTTCAACATTGCAGTAATTATTTATAACACACAAGTTTGGTGAAGTGGTTGTATTTATTATAATACGTTTTAATGTTTGAAGTTCTTTTCGAAAACCTTCATACGATTCTCAAAAACATCCTTGCGATCCTGGGCTTGGAGAGATTTCTCCGCACTTGTTTCCATCTTATATGAACAACAGGCTTAAGTTTTGAATATCAGAGAATAAACATCCTTTTTTTATTTATAAATAAGAAACTATAAGCATAAATGAATATCAAAGTTATGTATTTTATAAAGTTAATCACAATTTATAATTAACTTACTAATCTTGCTATGTTCTAATTCTGAGTTTGATGTAGAACTGCAAAGTAGGAGTATGATGTTTGCAACACCTGAAAAAACAAACAGTTGTGCTACTTAGTTAAACATATAATATTATATAAATCTATACCCACATTTAAAATTAATCCTTATCAAAGGAGTCTTACATATAATATATTTAATTTTATTCATTCCAGGTATTTAACGTGCACTTTCTGAACCGACTGATTATATCAGCACACGACTTATAATCCAACTTATATTTAGACAAGACACAAAACCCAGCCCCTGGCCGTTAAGTCATCACTATGAAAGGATAAGTCCACATTTCACCAATGATACATTTTTCGGCCATGCCAGAAATATAACTCGGGACCCTTATCTCAGTAGACAAACACACTACCGACTGAGCTATGACGTTGGACTACCTATACTATAGAGTAATACATTAATCATGCCATATCTCTCTCACATATATTGTGCTCAGATCTGAATCTGGAGATCTAGATTTATTTCCTATCAGGGATGCTTCCATGATTTGTATATCAAACTACCACCAGATGCCCCAAATTGGGAAAACATTAATCATAGTAAATTATGTGAGGTTTAAAGTTTATTTATTATGTTGATACGAGATTACGTAACAGAAGTATATCCGTCCTACATTTGTAAACATCACCAATGACAAGGCTCCAAACATCCCAGCTGTGATAGTGGCCGGTTTCTGAGATCTCCTGATGATATTCTGAATCCGGAACTTGAATGTTGGAGATGCATCGTACCACGAGCAACTGTAGGCAGCTTGGCCTACATTGAAACTCTGGAAACCATTAAAATACTACATTTGCTCACTACTAACTAGATACAATAAAGTACAATAGGGGACACTTTTTACATTTGCCATGTTAAAAATAGCGATGGGCTGCTTGTTGCAACCTTAGTGGTGTGGCCTTAAGAAATGGTAACGAATTCAAATTATCGAGAATTGTTATGGCATTCGTCATGTAAAGAAATTAACTGACTAACTATTACCTATTATTTAAAAAAGTTATTTGAAAACAAATAGGCAATTATCTATGGTCATGTGGATTACTTTATTTACAATATGTCGGGCTGTCTGCCTATTTTGTTAACATAATTCTAAGTAATATGAATTGTTTGACAACGCCGAGAGTACTGCACCTAGAAACGTAATTAGTTCACAAATTATTGTTTCTTAATAGAGTATAGATTAGATACCTGTTTCTAAATTTTTCTATCAAGTTCCTTCACCTTGCAGCAAGGTCATACAGTGAATAAATTTATCTGCCAATGCTAAAGCTATTAATTGATCGATACAAAATTTGGTAATAATAAAAAGGACATCAGGATGAAAATTTTCTACTTGTAAAAATCCTATAAAAGGTAAGACAGTGATCATATCCCACATTACATTTACTGTTCTAAGCCATCATCATCATCATCTGTTACCAGCATGTGGCTATTTCCTGAATAACTTAATTTGTAATCTTGTTTCTCCTCGGGATAAATAACATCCTCCTACACAAACTTCATTCCCATAGCCTCCACTTTATTAGTCTCTATTGCAATCAATGTTCATGTTTCTACTGCATGTGTGACAATGGGGTACAAAGTACACCCTGTACAACACTTCCTTACACTTCAAGGGAACTTCTCTATGGTAGGTCTCTTACACACCTATAGAACAACTCTCCGTGGTGTCCTCTTCTCATTAGATTCTATATAATTCCCCCTTTTACCTTAATGGCGCTTCCAAGATATGATACATTATGCCCTTTTCTCAGTTATACACCGTTCAACTGTATATCTTTACCAAGACTTATCATTTTCCTTGTCACTACCATCACTTCTAAGTTTAACTGGTGAAAGCAGATAATTTTTTTTGTCAAGCTGCCTGTTGACTCTTTAAAAAATACGAAGTTCACATTAAAACTTGTAATAATACATTAAGTAGGCCTGTGTGAATCTGACACAAATGATTAATTTGAAATACAACATTTATTTTATATTGTAAGGTTAAAATAATGTCATTTTTATTTGGTTGTCACTTACCTCCAAAGTAATTGCGTTTGCATAGCTACACATCAGTTCGAATTGCCATATAAGACACGCTGCCATGCTTATGATTGATATGAATTCAAAGCTTGTAGGTGGTAGCTGAAAGTAATCATTATTAATACAATATTACAATAATCGGTGTCAGATTAAATCGTATTTACTTTTGTATTTTTTGTTATTTCCATATTCTCCTTTATTGTTTAAGCTAAGGCTATTAATTTAAAAAAAGAAGTGGATTTGATATGATTAATATTATAAGTTATAAGGAATATTTACGTTTTATAGTCTATGGTATTTATACATCAATATTAAACATAATTTTTAATGTTATACACATTATTTTTGGCATTACCAACTTATATAATTACAGAGGATAAATAAATTAATTCTGTGTTTTATCACATTTCTTATAAATAAAAATCATATGACAATTATTAATATTTTAGATTTTATACTCACGTTTGTTGCTTGGAATCCAGCAAAACATAAGCAAATAGAAAGTATCAAATGTTGCAGGAATAATGGATAGCTCATTATTTCTTTAAGTGTTTGATTATACCTGTAAAAAATTAGGTAACTTAGTTAATTTAGAATTGTGCTAATCAATCATTTATTTTTAAAATATGAAGCCTTCTCAATTAAATGTTTTGAAGAGATATTATAATATGAGCGTTGTAAAAATAATTATTGATAGTCATGCTTAAAATTAATAGACTGAACTATTGGGTCTGAGCGGTTAGTGTAAAAAATCAATTAAAAGTTTTAATAAACCAATTTAAGGCTTATTTACATGTGTTTTTTGTGTGTTTTCAAAGTATGTTTAATGTATTGCCAATATGCTAGAGAAGAGTCTCCATGATTACCCATTAATCGGATGTTAGTCTATACAAACCTTCATATTTTAACTAAAATGTATCAAGCCATTCTCCATTATGCACCGTGTAAAAATAAAAGATTGACGTTATTCTTCACGATATTCTATTTTCTTTATTAAAAATATGCCTCTGCATATTATTTTGGTTTGGTTTGATAGTCCTGAGCCGCAAGCCTATAGTCATGTGGATTAAGTATAATTTTAAAGCCAATATTTATTCATTTTCTAACAGTTTCTTCTAAAGGTTATTGACTACAAACCTATGCACCCCAGGACCTACTGCTTGAAAACCGCAAGTTAATCCAAAGAGGTTATAATGACCTCACTCAATACTTGACCTACTAGCTAGAAGGGATTCTTCACTGTGGACCATGTTTAATGGACACTACCCCCGTTACGGCAATTTTGAACAACATTCCGGAAGTAAATTTATAGCCAATATCTGTGTTACTTTTTTTTCCTGTTAGTAGTACGTTGAACATGCTACCATAAATTTTACTTTTAATTAGAATGGTTACAGCCAAGGTAGTTTAATAAACATAAAGATTTGCTACTAAACATTTTACTTTAGAGTCAAAATGATTTCAACTGCAGAACTTTGATAACTAGAAGCATATTATAAAATCATTGATACCATAGTTGTTTTGTATAGATATGGGGAGAGTGGGGCAAGACGGGGCACTTAATAAAAAAATCTATAGAGAATAAAAAAAACACAATTGAATTTGAAAAGTATGTCTTTATTAGTACAATGTTATATAGTATTTATAAAATTGAAATCAACATTACATTTTCAAAATGAAATTAAACACAACACCAGGCAGGGCAATTTGGGAAATCACATGGGGTAAGATGTGGTTAGTCTTTACATTTAACACAAAGATGAACAGCTTCATCGTCTTCGTCCTCCACCCCTGCACACAAATAATGAGCCCATTTCTAGCATTTCCAGCACTTAATCCATCTTTCATTTGATTGTGAATATAAATATAGACAATATTGGCATTCAGCATCAGAAGTCTCGAACGATGATGAAGAATAAGATATTTTCCCTTTGAGCGCAGGCCTGGTTTTAGGTCTAATTTTGTTCACTGTCATTCTTTTATGGTTTGACTGGTCCACCTTTTTCTGTTTGGTAATTGATAGTACGAAGTCAAAACTCTTTTCCAAGTTTACCTTAGCTTTGTTTTTCTTGATTTTTCTTTTCTTGAATCATTCTGTTTTCTGCACTCCTCTTAGACCTTTAAATAATTTGTTGTTCTTTATCAGCTTTCACGTTAATCTCAATTTGTAATTAATTTTTATGAGGGGATTCAGTTATTCCGCCGTTTTTGCGTGTTTTAAAGGCTTCTTGTTAATTCAGATCCCACTGCAACCGGGTATTGGTATAATATCCGCAGAAGAACAGGACGGCTCTGACAAAACCCTGAAAAGTTGAGAGTTTGAGGTAACACATACGAGGGAACCTTGGTCAGTGGCAGGGTTGGGACTTAGGACGGCAACAGGTTCTGAATCTTGTACAGCAACGGGCTCGGGACCTTGGTCGGTAGTAGGCTCAAGTTCTCTGTCTGTAGTTTCAGACAATGCAAAGTCGTGTTCACCATAAACAGCTGGATTGACTGGCCAAACACCTATCTTACGGAAATCATTTATTGCAGTTGTCGTTGTCGCTGCTCTCACAAAGACATTTCCATAAAGTTTTTCTATTTGGAACCATGTAACGACATTACCAGTGTTTGACCGAAGCCAAGTAACTGCCTCTTAATCGTAAAAGACACTCAAAGGTTTCATGAAACTCACATAAAGGGGCTATAAGCTGTGAGTACGATGTGTCGGAAAGCATAATATAATGACACCATTGTCTTTCAGTGAGAGTATTTTAGCTGGTGCTTTGGGACTACTGACACGCCAGTCTCGTCACAATTGTATATCCTGTCTTAGGTTAGTTTGTTTTCGTCCACAACTCGGGTCAAAAGATCAAAACACTTCCTAACATTCACTTTGTTAAAAGCAGCTGCTCCAGCCGCACTTGTGGCTTTTGGTTTTCTAAGTGTCATTTTGGGGTGGCGAGATTTAAATCCACCTAACCAATCTTTGCCGGCTATTGTTTTAATCTTTATTAAAGCCATGATATTTCTTCAATTTTTCAGCCCACTGATATACTAAGAGCCTGAGGTCATACGAAGCTAAGCCAAACAGTCTTTCTTACATTTTTAAAATGTAGCTAACAAAAAGGTCCTCTTCTTCCAAAAAGAAAACAGTTTGAATAGGTCCCAAGGGTTGAACTAAAATTGGATTTTGTTGAGTTTGATAAATATTTCCGTAAGTAGAAACTGTTAATACTCCCCTATCCAGAGGCAGTTCTTGCGGCTTTTTCCCCTTTTCTTTCAAGAGTAGACTGTGGAACATTAAATATTCTGGCTGCCTTCGTATAGCCCATTTCTCCGCTAATAATTGAATCAATTTCACCTTTCATAGATTATGGTGACAATCTCCCCCGATTCGACTTCCTTTGAAAGTGTCTCACATCTCATTAAATCTGAAAATAATAAAACCATTGTTGAAATACGAGTGTGGCAATATGGGGTACTACCCCGTCATGCCCCTCCTAAAATGCCTCGTCTTGTCCCACTGACGCCATTTAGCGTGTATACTGTCTGGCCTAGGTTAGGTTTTGAGTAAGATAAAATTCAACCACTGTAAAAATATCCTTATAAACTTCCTATTTCACTAATATGATAAGAAATATGTTCTGTAGAATAATACTTACCAAAACCACGTTCAAATATGAGCCAACACAATAAGGCTAGTGCGAAAATCACAAGCTATAGACTAAAACATCCACACACTGCAAACAACGCGAGAAAAATTACTTTTGTGCTCAACATCGTTTCTTTATCTCTCACTATAACTAGTTTGCTACTTTTCCGCAAGATAAAAGCACCTCCTGAGCCAGGAGTTTCGGTGCCCCAGTACCCCATCTTGCCCCACTCTCCCCCTATACTAAATTTGATTGCATGTTTAATTTCCATCAAGAATAGCTCTGGAGTTTGAAATGTTATTACTTTGGCATTAATGGAACCAACACTCTCTTTCTCCTACTTTATTCCTCAAATCTGAAACAAAATTGCAAAATAAAGGAAAGACCAGCACTTTTCCAGTATTTAAATGTGCTAAATCTTTCTGGGTGACAAATACAAAGACTTAATATGTTCACAAAGAAGCAGATTTAGACAGTTATTCAACACGCATGAAGATATCACTCTCAAAATCTATAGGTTACTTTGACATATTTTATGGAGCTATACCATTATGCTATTATCGGTAAGAGAAGGAATCAAACCAGGTCCATCTCTCAAATTTCTCACAGCAGTGCAATAATTATCATAATACTAGGACTATATATATGACACTTACTTGAGTAGGGACTGATGGTACTGGATGCATCCAGCCAGATTAGGTTTCCACATATGTTCACTCTCTATGATTGACACTGAATTTACGTCATCCTCTTTTAGATTCATCAGCGTTTTATTCAAAATTTTGAACTGAACGCACATAGCTGACATAACAGCAAAGTAAAGTAAGTCGACAGCACAACAAATTATAGCACAATAGAATGTTCCTATTAATTGTTGCATAAATATCAGGTATTCATTGAAAGTATTCTCAGTGTCAAAGGGGTAGTAGGCTCTTATAATCATGTTTAGCGGAGATTTGGTAAGTGTGTTGTTTTGAAGATGTGCATTACTTACATATGTTGTATGCACGTTTATATTATCAATACCTTTAAAGAGCCAAACCACCACGGTACAAACGAAACAAGTGTTATAGAAAATGGTAAATGATTTTAAATTGTGAGAAGCTTTTTTTATAAGTTCTAATTTGTCCTCGTCTAAATGCCCCACCAACTGTAAGAAATTGTTTTCAAAGAAGTTGGTCATGTGTTTAATATCATTTCGCTTTGATATTAAAATTGCCCATTTTCCATAACTAATTACCATTGATAAGATTACGCTTATACCATCTGAAATATACTCTGGTTTATCTATATTGTTAATAACACTTATAAATATCGATACATTGAATAAAAACGTCGATAAAAAAACAAAACTTGAGTACATAGTATGTAGGTTCACCTTCCATCGTGGTGCCTTTTGATCATCAATTTGCCAAATCCCCCAGATCCTTGATACTAATAAGGTAAAAGAGAAAAAGGGTTCAAGCCCAACATTAGAAAGGCCACTTTTCATTATCTCCCTTTTAACTGTTGCACTTTTAAAGTTTAAAACAAAATCTATTTATAACAGAATAATATAGAAATATGGCGTCGATTAAAATACAATACATGTATAGACAAAAAATTAGGCCATCTATATAAATAGGCAAATACACTTAGAATTAAACGGATAACTGTTGAATCCCGCTATTTGTTATGTTTTACTATCTCGGCCTATGTTGTTAATTATGAAGACTCAAATAAAATAAGACTTTTACAAGAAGCTGGGAAATGGAATATTAAAACAACCGTTATTCTCGTGAAAGAGAGAGTAATAATCATAAATTATATTTTCACAGACTGTTCAAAGATTATTAATTAGGTACTTTACGAAGAGAGAAAATATCGATTTTATCAAAACATCTAGCAAAAGTGCAAAGTAGACACGTTAGTCTATAATAAAATCAATACTACCAGTATTAATTCTTTCTACTAATAACGGTGAGTTTTACTTTCAATATAATATTCTGTTTCTTCTAACTTTATTGAAGGGACCTATCATTATACTGAACTAAATTCTTCAAAGAACTAATCCATTCACTGTTGCATCTTAAACAGATTTCATTATCAAGTTTGATAATTACATCCCGTCCATTATTAGGCCTATATGTATTCATAAAATCTTAATGTCCAGTAGCGGATTTAGGCTTAGGCCCGTGAGGCACGGGCCTAGGGCGGCAAATTTTGAGGGGGGCCAAAATTTTCAAGATGACTAAAATTAAAAATCGATTGGGTTCTGGAGAAAGATCATTTTCCACTCTGAAAAGAGTGAAAAGTTATTTGCGTGCAAGTATGAAACAAGACAGACTAAATGCACTTGCATTACTAACCATTGAAGCACAATTGGTTCAAGAAATTAAGTATGAGGAGGTCATTGATATTTTCGCACGGACGAAAGAAAGAAAAAAATTATTATATGATTAATCAGATAAAAATAATTTATATTTTAATTACAAGCAATTTATTATTAATTCTATATTTAATTGTTATGTTAAAAAAATGTTTAATTTATACCTGAATTAGATTTCTTTTATTATTGTTATTATTTTCATTATTTTATACACACACACATATATATATATATATATATTGTTACAAAAAAAAGGGCGCCATATCGTCTCGGACCTAGGGCGTCCTCAAACCTAAATCCGCTACTGTTAATGTCCTCGAACATTCTAAAGAAAACCATGTAATTATATTATTTGTATTAAAATTTAAGGTGTTTCAAATCAATTTACCAATACTATAAGTAACAAAAATTATGCTGTCACAAAACCAGAATAGCAATGTCATTTGAATTATTTAATTTTCACAATCTATAACATAACAACTGTTTATTAAATAATATAATAGAATATAGTCGTATTTGAATTCAAACTTGTGTGTGTGTGTGTGTGTGTGTGTGTGTGTGTGTATGTGTGTGTGTAAAAATAACAAACAACTTGAACATCTAAGAAGAGTCTCAGCAACCAATAGAGATATTGGGCTGAAATTTTTACAACTTATTTTACCTGTCTATAATCCATTCACCGTAGGAATTGACTTCTGAAAGGTCTTTTTCCCTACCATAAATCTACTATATAGTACGATATTGGTAGGAAAAATGACCTTTCAGAGAGTAATTCCTACCGTGAATGGAATATAGATAGGCATTTATAACACTAGGCATTAATTTGACTTTTACAAATATTTGAAAATGTGTCCAAAGAAAATCTAAAAAAAGTGTGTTAAAATTGTTAAAAAAAAGCTAAATCAAGTAATGTTTTTTAACAACTTGTTCTAAAAATCTGTTTCTAGGTCAATAGGCTATGTGGTAATAATTTCGACACATCTCTATTGGTTGCCGAGACAAATGTACCTTAGCATGGAAAAAACATAATTTTCGGGAGAACTTAAAAGAAAATGAGCTAAAACTATTCCCTAATATAACAGTTTATTTAAAAGTGTCCAGCTGCATAGGATAGCTTCAGTAGGTCTTCTTCCTCTTATTATAATTCTTCAAACTTCTTTAGGGATGTTTGCCTCGGTTGCTTGGCCATTTTTTTAATTTCCTAAATCTATGTCTTCGGTTTTGAACTCGCACCATATCGAGTTTTTGCATCACTTCAGAACAGTTTCTACAAACAGCCACTTCAACTTTTCCATAGTCAGAGGTACCATAGGTAGACATAGCATTATAGGCTCCCAGTCTGAGGGCGGTATGCAAGAACAAATAGTGAATGCTCAGTGGACCGATAATGTGGTCCCGAGCACACTAACGCTCCACCTTTTAACCTATGATGATGCAAGCAGTCACACGCTAATGTCCACAAAGCATCCACTTAGTCAAGTTATCTCATAAGGCCCTGAGTGTTTCCAGGTTAACGAACAGTTTTGTAATACGAGTCCAAATAATATTGTTGAATGACTCGTTCGGATTTTGGCTTCTACCATGTAAACATTAATTCTTCAGTAGTTCAGGATCACTAGGTCCTGAAATACTGGTTTTGTCTCCAGCATTATAACCCCTGTTAGCATAAAATGGCAGTTTAGCCACCGTCGCACGCTGATGTTTGCACCAGTTATGTGAGTCTTTGGGACACATGCCGTGATTTTGATTTTCAGTTGTAGAGGACGTATCGAAATATAACGCTCACACATCTTGCTTTATAGCTTTCAAAGTCCCATTGGTCTTCATACGGATGGCTGGACCATAATATTTTTGGATGTTTGGGTTGGCCGAGTCCACTAGGCTGTTGTAACCAAATAGGGTTTCCCTATCAGAGAGTTTCGTTTTACTCATTTTAGATTTTAAGTAACGGAGTCAAGCTCCCATCTGCTTTTTGACGGGCTCTATAAATCCAAGTGTCTCTATTTTGACTTCGTCTCCATTAAAGGGTTCTTTTGATACAACTTGGAAGCCTTCAGAATCTCCATCTCCCAGATATTTGAGGTATCTTGTATTGTACAATAGAACATATTTATTTCGCCCCGTGAACCATCATAGCTCCACTAAAGCCATTATAATTGGCCTTGCAAGTAAGAACGTGGACTATTTTGTTTTTTCCCTAGACAAATACAATACTTACTCATTATTTTAATGTCTATTATGGGCAGTGTCCACACTGGTAGCCGTAATAATTCCGCTCATTGACTCATAGCTACGCTTTTTCCACGTGCCATCGAGGGCTACGAGCTAAGTTGTGAGCCATGATCTTGTCAGACGTATACTGAAACAGAACAGTGCAAGTTTAGAGATGTTTTGATATTACTGCGAGTTGGTTTGCTACGGAACTCAGGTTACTCTCTAGCTACTGAGTTGTAGCTCTGTCAACAATGTAAAATCGATTATGTTTCAAATATTTGAGGTAGTGGGATAAAATGTGCCACTATACAAATCTAATTTCACATAAACAAATCGTTTTATTCAAGGATTGCGTGGTTTATCCAAAGTAATAAAATTGTTTTCTTTTATTTATCTATTTTGTATGATGGTATGTTTCTTCTAACAAAATCTATGTCAGAAATGTACAACTAAAAAGGAAAAGATGCGTTCATCTTGTTTTATGTTCTTACTCGATAGACAAGCCCTGTCTCGCACACTTTTTTGCTGCTGAATTAGCGCTTTGTCTCCCTACGAGAATCTCAGCACGGCTGGGTACAAAACATCTTATCCGTTTAATAGCCTCTATTTTGTCTGGGGAGGATGATTGGGTGGAGTATTTGGTTTTTATTCTTCTTTCCTTGGTGGTGGGTAGAATACTTCTGTCATCTTTGCAAACTGAATGTGTGATTTATCAACTTCACAACATTTCGTGGCAATATACCTTGCGCCTTTCGTACTTTTAACGGGAATACCTATAGGCCTATGTCCCTTGATAAATGTTGCATAACGACGATCTTCACCCACTTTTTCCCCGCATACATCGTCTTGGGTCACTGTCAACTTTTCTTCTATTTACTCGATGGCAATGTAATGGACCTATTTCAGCCTGAGCTACTAGTTTTTTTGGCCATCCTTTTTATGCTGACTTTGTGGGCTCATCTCAAGCTCAACTATCAAATTGACATTATTATCTCGTCAAGTTCATCTGGGGATTAGTATACCTACGCGGCGCGCGCGCGCTTATTACTCACATCTGATTTGTCTGCGATGGTTGATAGCCGTATTGATTTCAGATTCCCCGATAAGAATGTATTAAGCCAACTGTTCGGTGGATTATGGACCGCTTTTCCTCTACCATTTGTTTGAGAAAGGGAGATGTTTCTTCCTCAAACCCATCTTCGTACCGCCATATTGAATTCTTGTACTGAATAATCCTGCCACTAACGTCTTCATAACTATTGGGGTGCACCGAGTGAAAGATGCGATTCCTTACGTATCGTTCGATGACGGCATTATTCATTCGTAGCTGCTCTTAAATGGTGTAAACGTTAACAGCTATTAATATTTCTTGCAAAAGCTTGCTAAAATGATGACACACTTGTTTAACAAACCATTCTTCAATCAATGACGCATCTAAGTGAGTCTCTATTTTTATAAAGCGTTGTAGGTATTTTCCTTGAGACACTATGCGGGAATCATACTTATTATTGAATACCTCTATAATTAACAAATCTTGGTCAAAACTGGACTAAAACTTTTTCAGCAGAATTTTCTTTTTGGATTTGCAATCCAACCAATCATGATAATAACGAATGGTCCGTTTGGCAGCCTCTCCTTCCATGCTTTTATTCAATACCTCGATTTTAAACTATTCATCACTACATCACTCAGCTCTCTGGACGTGATCAGCAACTGCTATTCAGCGGTTCCTTCTGCTAAAATGATGCATCTTGGGGCGGTATCCTTCCTCTGTACCCCTACACTAGTTGGCGGGTCACCTTGTTGAACACTCTTCTGCTGGAAATAATGTATTGGCTTTATTGTAGCTGGAGACTCGTGACTTAAGTCTGTAACTACTTGTTCACGCATTATACTCACGTTCGGCATGCTACTATTCACCACGTGTGGAGGCACAATATGAAAAATCACCTTTCTCTAAATTCTTAACTGACCCAGAATACGGGTGTGTTTTTTTCTCCTGCCGTGATCACTCTAAATAACTGTTTGAGGTTTCGCACTAATTCTAAAGACAGCATGCGTTTAATCCTGGTCTAATCTCCCATTGTGATAATTTTGGTTGAATTGAAGTCTTGTTTTATTTCTAGGTCTTGATTTTTCTATTAGTTCGATCCAGTTCTGACCCAACTAGCCTATCAACACAAATTTTGTCTACAAGATAACCGGGAATACATAGTTTGTTCGTCTCTACACCAACATATTTATATTTAGAAGGAAATTGTACAGCCTCCTATACAAAGTAACGTTGTCTGAGCGTAATACGTTAACTAAAGAAAAGTCTGTAATATAATTAAGAAAGTAATTTCCCCGAGCCAACTGATGTACAGGGCAGGTCATAAATATATGTTCTAATGTTTACGGAATGTGGAAAACCACACAATGTGAAGACGGTACTTTACGCATCAAATAAAGTCGGTCTTTCGTGTGGGCGTGCCCAAGCCGAAGGTGAATTATTGTACAAATAAACTTTCGAGTGCCCTTAAATCCTGAAAACCATGGTGTAACTAATTATATACCACAAACCCTATGGTACCATTTTGCTTTCTGTTGACATGTGGTCTCCCACCATTCGCTCCATTTAACCCGACTTCTGAGTTTTACCCTTGGTATAGAGTCGCTATATAGTAGCGGGATTTCCTGTACAATGGGAAGTAAATTTACAACAGATGCCAAACTATCTACTCTTTCATTACCCATTATACCCACGTGACTAGGAATCCATTGGTACCCCAATTCGTAGCCCCTATCTCGTAGAGAGGTGCACTCTTCGAGTATTTGAATTATCAATAGGTGTGATGGCGGGCTTGACAAGCCACTTATAGACTCCAGAGCGCTACGGGAGTCGCATAATACCACTACAGGCTGCGGACGTAAAGATAAGATATATTTCAATGCCTGTAGGATAGCAAATAATTCTGCTGTAAATATTGATGCATCGGATTGTAGTCTATATGACTGACCATAATTAATACTACTGTCATAGAAGGCCGCACCCACTAGGGCTGGCTCCCCTCCCCTCCTAGCACCATCTGTAAATATAAGTCTGTATCCACCCCATCTTTCTTTCATATACTTTACTGCATTTAACTTCTGTTCGATCGGATGGGGTAACTCTTTTTATTCCTGAAACAGGAATAGATAACACCACTGGCATATCCCAAAGGGCATCATGCCCCCCGCCCTCCCCCAGTGATACCCTGTATCGGATACGGAAGATAGAAATATACTGACGAAGTCCATTCAAACCCCAAAAAACTATCCACCAGAGAAGGGTATGTTTTGTTTAACAAATATTGTTTTTAGAACATGACTCTGTCCACCACGGGTAGCGTTTAACACTCCTATGACCCCCCCCCCCTCTATTTGCCACATCAGCTGAGCTCTATAGCACGTTAACAACATTCTCGTACTGTACTAAAGGATCATGGTCCACCGCTAAATTTTGAACTGTTAACTCCACTTTTGTTGAGTATAGTTCCCAATTTGCTATTTTTTATAGTTGCGTTACTTAGCCAGAGGAACAGTTTTATAGTTATATGGGACCTGAGCTTCTATTTTCAAAATAATTGCCCAATGATCACTGCCCACGGAGTCGCCAATCGTATCACAAGTTGAGAATGGTGCAAAATTAGGGGATGCAACAGTAACATCTGGGCACGTGTTAAGATATGGAGGACTATTAAGTCACGTAAATTTCCCTGTATTTAATAGAACAAGCGGTATCACCGTTGAGGTTCCATGAATCTTCATCCCACAATGATCTATGTAAGGGGAGCCCCACAACACATAGTGCGTATTCATGTCCACGCAGATAATAACCGGGAATGGTAGACCTCCGACAAATTGATCCCATAAATTATTATCGAAATTATCCGCTGTAAGCTTGTATAAAGATATAACTGAAAATGTCCTGCCTGCGGAAAATATTTTTAGCCCTATAAACTCCCAAGGATATTGAAAATTGCCGGATGTTATTTCAACAGATTGATTATCCGACCTAACTAACTCCCTCTCAGGCAGGTCTATCCGACCTAAAAATTTTAAATTTATTTATAACAAAATTATCCTGGTACCTGAGCAGAATTTCACTTAACGCTAATATATGGATATCACGAGAGAAAAATTAATTGCTCAAGGTCCGCTTTTTTGTTCCTAATGCTTCTAGAATTCCATTGTATCAGATTTAAATAACTAACCATAAAAAACACAAATAATAATAATATGTATATATACCTAATTCAGACAAGGTTACCTTGGACACCACTACCTGCTTTGATCCTAGCAGTTCTACGATTGTGGCTATTAAAGCGTCGCACATCCTTTAACAACTTTTGGATTGTCCCTGTTATTGTTGCCATTAAACTTGTCAGATCTAACTCCCGTAGTGCTGAGGAAGCCACGGCTACTAGGAGCGATACAACTTTAGAAACCATCTGTTCCACCTCCTTACTTATGATGTCGTCTAATGTTCCTTAGATAGAGCTTCCTGACGAATCCACGTCCATATCCCCCGACAAACTGTTCCGGGGAACTCGAAAGAGTCGCCGAATAGAACGTTACAGTGCGTGACCGTATTGGCATATTTGGGAATTGAGAATTGTCCATGACAAATTGGGCCCCCCCTGGTTGCATAGCGCGACTTGTAGGAAGAGTTGCGGTCCACAGCCTGAACCAGCCTCCCGTAACGACAAATTGCGACGAGACATTGTAGATTTGATTTGACGCTGTCGCATCCACTCGGGACACGTTCAGTTGGTCACCAAATGAGCTCCCCCCCCCCC
>CABFVX010002790.1:21663-59560 GCA_902151425.1 Timema shepardi | reverse complement strand
CCCCCGCATTATTTTCAAAATAAAATATATCCTATGTTACTCGCTGATAATGTAGCTTTATATTGGTGAAAGAATTTTTAAAATCGGTCCAGTAGTTTTTGAGTTTATCCATTACAAATAGACCCTTCCACCTTCCCCCCACCTGCGCATTATTTTCAAAATAAAATATAGCCTATGCTACTCGCTGATAATGTAGCTTTATATTGGTGAAAGAATGTTTAAAATCGGTCCAGTAGTTTATGAGTTTATCCATTACAAACAAAAAACAAATCTTTGCTCTTTATAATATTAGTGTAGATAACTTCAATTCGATGTTCATTACGACCCACTCTGTCAACTGAGACAATTCCCTATCTTCCATAAGACTATTAGGTTCCTTAATGCATAACAATTCAACAACAATTTGGTTTTTCCCTTCCGGAACAATGTTTATACTCAGGAAATAGTCCCTTTCGTATTTTCATCGAGTGTATATTCTGAATGTTTAATCCCATTGTATTTGAAAATGTAATTTTGTACAACCCTGGATTAGAAGAGTTGAATACATCCTCTATTTCGACTGCTATACTGTCATCTGAAACAATTGTCCCAATTTGACTCTCCTTGGCATTAGCTACTTCGGGAACTCAAGTAGCACAAAGCACGACCCTCCAGCACCGATGCCATACATCGACCTTTCCAAGACTTTAAATACTACATTTCATTATAAACCGTTGTATTTTTCTTATTTATTTTTCACTGTGCGTTATACACTATTTACTATTTATTATGTGTTATTCATGAATATAAACCCAACCTATGCTAAGTAAATATTATACAAACTCAATATAATAGCTAATCAAAATAATTTCACTGTTAATTCAAAACATAGTAAGGCATGGCAAACATATTTAATATTCCACTCCATTTCTATATGCGCCTCGCTTTATGGCCTCACAAGCCACTGGTTCTGTTAGGGCTAACCATGAATGCAAATAGTCTACCCAACCATAAAAAAAAGGGATATCCCAACCCAACCAGTTGGAAAAGATTACTTTTATAATATAACTATCATAGCTTATATTATAATCTATCAATTCCAGATGGAGATTAATTTTTTGAATACCTTCAAATAAATCAGTTTATTATGTAATATATATTATTATAATTTAAATAATTTTAGGTACTTGTTTTGATAAACTAATGGGGTTTTGGTTTAAATTTCGCGCCATGTACAACCAGCTGAGATTTCAAAGTTGCTTTTTAGTAACAGCCGAACAGAATGAAGAATCAAGAAAGGTTAGCTCAAAATATGGCGATCGCTAAGTTCGTCGTACCTTTTGAGTTTTGATCTAAAAAAATACTATAAAACTATCTATTAAGATGGATCATTCCTTATAGTTTATTCTTGTGAAACAGAAATTTGAAACCATTATGAAAGGTGTACTATCATAATCATCAGGTACTTTATACTACTTAACAATTGCATATTTAAAATGTTTAATCAATCATTTAATGTCAAAATAATCCTTCTCTTCCGCAGTATCATTCAAAATGAGATTCAACAAGCAGGAGCTAACTACATTAGCGACACAGCCTTCACAGAAATTTGATAAGGAAGGAGTTTTATTTCTTCGCGAGAGACAAGAAGGTTTTTTTCGACGTACAGAGAGTGAGTTTTTATCCAGAGAGGCTGATTGGGCTATTCTAATTCTTTTAAGTGTTATATTCAATTTAATTTCTAGTATTTAGTTGAGGCCCTTTGTAATGTAATATATAGCACGTCAAACGTTGATGATTTTAAGCAAATGGTCAACACAGGACGAGTCTGATACGCGGTTGTGAATGGCTGGCTTTAAACCAGACAATTTTATTTTCTTAAGATTAAACATTCATGTCCAAGGCAGACGTGTAACATTCCAACAATAGAAGTTGGTAAACAATCAAATAAATGTTGTCCTTTTCCAATTCAATCAAGTACTCGTTGATGTGTGCACATTTATTCACAATAACTCCATCTTTTCTGATTCATTTCTTGGTGGAAAATAAGGAAATATATACCTTTACCAACCACAGCAAGCAACAACTATACACCAGCTTCGGTGGCCGCGTGGTTTAACCTGCTACTCTCTCAGTAGACTAGACTGCTGATGATGGGGATAGCAAGGTTTGAAACTCGGTCTGGTGTACTGTGGGTGGTTTTCCCCACTCTCCCTTCATGCAAATGCGGGTACACTTCTCATAAATATAACCTTCCAAATCCTTAAAACCATTAGCATAATTAGTACATAAACATATAACCTGAAAAGGTAGTAGGTAAGACATGGTGCTAAAAAAAATAGTTTGATGAAATTTTCTTTGGAAAATATTAAATGAAATATTTTTGAAAATTTTCCAAAACGAATTTTTTTTTCCATCTCGCATAATTATCTCAGAAGCAAAGAGGATGAAGACTCGAAACATGACTTTTTACTAAGGAGACGCTTACAACCAAATGTGTGGTAGTTAACTTGCTGTATGAGATGTATCCTTATCCGTTGAAACATAACGCTGTTGCTAATCTCAATCACTTAGAAAATGTCAGTGCACATTTGATTCAAGGCCATCTCTCACTTGCTTCATCCCATGTCAATTCTTTGAAAATACTAATTTAAACCAACATACTCTAACAAAACTTGCGGTATCCTTAACACATTGTATTTTTACGAGATATTAGGCGTCACGCTTACATTCATAAAGTCAAACAATATTTTCAAATACAAAAATACTTAGACTTTCATCGCTTTGAGTTTTGTCGCCTCAGTCTTTGTCAGGTTTAAACTAGATAACCGTGTTTCCAAATTTTGTCATTTGCCTAAGTTTTTCATCGCTTTTCCCCGCCACCACGTGCTATCTTGTTTCTTTCATCATTCACTGTACACTGTTTTTGAAATTCTCCACTATGAATCATGTATATTTGTCATTAAATATATTAATACGACTTATTTTAGTGTTAGTCCTCAAAACATTGTGTTCGTAGTTATTTTTGTGATGGCGGTATAGTGAGCTTTTGATGTTTTACACATTCATGAGATTGTTATATAGTTAATTGTATATAATTTTCTTGATGGCCCTAAGCTAAATGAAAGCTATACTTTAACTTTGGTAAATTTTTAACTTTCGTCATTTTTCGACTTTCATCAATTCTTGACTTCTTTGATTTTTGACCATTTTATTACTTTCATCACTGCTATGGTCCTAAACCAATCGAAAAAGTGAGGTATTTCTGTAAGTATTACAAACTATGTAGGTCCATGTAAAAATTATTGTAAAGTGAAGTTTAGTTTTTAAAACTATATATATATATATATATATACATACATACATACATACATGCATGCACAAGAATGTTGAATGTAAAGTTATATAGTTTAATTTTAAATGAAGCAATTTTGTCAATATGTTGTGTTGATGTATGTCTGCATTTAGTTTCAAGTTGGCATGAAACCCTTCCTGATTGGATAATATATCTAACTATAACATAGGCTATTCCCTTTAACAACATGGATTGTTGATGTAGTAACCCCATTTTGTCCCATAGTTTGTGTTTTTTTAGGTAGCTTATTTTATTAAGTGTATAGTTAATCATATATATATATGTATATTTTAAATAGCCTATATGTATGTTTAATACCTCGACGTGCCTTTTAAAACCCGACACCTTAGCTCAGTCGGTAATATGTCTGTCTGCCGAACAAAGAGTCCCGAGTTTAACTCTCGGCATGGCCGAGAAATTTCTCATTGGTGAAATGTGAGCTTATCCTTTCACAGTGATAAGTTAACGGGCGGGGATGGGATGTTGTGCCTGTTCTAGTCTTAAGTTAGATTATAAGGCATACAAAGTCACGACAAGCCTAGCCAGCTGGTAGTGGGAAATATATGGTTTGAATAAAAAAAACTACACAGGCTGGAAACAGTAATGGATGTAAAAAAAATATATATGCCTTTAAAGAAGTATTTACAATATTGTTAATTGTTTTTAAATTTATTTAAAAAATAATAATTTAGATTTAATAAAAACTTTATTTCTTATTATTTTTACAGCCAATTAAATACTAATGAGATTATTGACATCATGGCTGTACTTAGGCCTAAACGCAGCAACATTTCTGTTAGAATAAGTCTGCTCATTAAATGGATGTTTTCCTTGAGGAATACAGTATAAAAATTGTATGTGTCACTACAATTAAGTAACGTGGTATACCTTCAACTGTTTCTTGAACACCGCCTTTTATACCTACACGTTTGGATGGCTCATAGCTCAATCCCTGGTATCTAAAGCTAATGCCAACCATACACGATGGGGGGCCAAGCAAGAGACTCATCGTAGAGCTCATTGAGTTACTACACACACCTCGGCAGATTTCAACTTTAACGGACACCGTGTTCTTCTCCTAGACGGGAAATTCTTCTTTCTAGTGAGAAATTAATGGACATTCTTTGGCCATGAACCATTTGGGATTAGCAGAAATTCAGCCTTGGAGATAGTTTAGTCAATATCATTAATGTGTCCTTCACATTGCCCAAGAACGTTATCCACATACTGTGTGTGTTGCCGACAAACTGTGTGTCACACAACCTGTAACAACACCCCTTCATGTGTTGTTTTTTTACCCACCTACAGACATACTTGCAACATCATTGTAACACTCATCTGACCTTCAAAACTCTTATTTGAGGACAAGTTTATGGTAGTGGGGTGAACATTATGGGCAGGCATAGAGGTGTGGATTAATATAAATTTTCAACATGGACATTGAATGTAAGAGAGACTAGTAAAGTGGAGGACATGGTAATGAAGTTTGTGAGGAGTGTGTTAGCTGTCACGAGAGAAACAGGATTAGTGGAGTACATGAGATAGTAGAGGAAGCAAGACTGAGATGGTACAGGCATGTAAAGAGGATGAAGAAGGAAAGAAAATGATGGAGATCTATTTAGGGAAAAGGCCGCAAGGGAGGGCAAGAAAGAGTTGGGAGGATCAGATAACAGAAAGTGTGCAAGTGAGAGGAGAAGAATGGAGAAAGAATGGTGGAAGGATAAAGGAAATTAAACTGATCCAGCCGCATGCTGAAAACAGTTGATGATAATGATGATAACAATAACAAGCACTGAATTAAACCTCTAATTCTAATTCTACACCTTGCAACTCCCTTCAAATCATGATAATAAGTTTGCTTAGAGGCTGTAATGGCTATCGGGTACCATCTTTCCGTTGTTTACATGTGCATTTGTGTCATGTTTAGGATGACAAAGAATGACACAATAATGCTAGATTGGAAGCCAGACGACATGATTTCAATTCTTGAAAATCGAGTGAGCTTATATTCACATTTGAAATCTGGCATAATGTTTGGTTTTGAATCAATAAAATATCCAAATACTACTCACATAAATACAAGGCTAACTTATCAAGATTATCAATCCTTAAAATACTACGTAAACGCTTACCTTGAAATTTGTCTTAAGGCGACTCAGATAAATAATAATTATTTGAATAGAGAGCTGGGAGGGAGTTGAATATTTTTCCATAAAAAAAAGTGAAATGTCAAAATATACGACATGTGTCTGACTATAAATAACCAAATAACATTCCTAAAAAGCATGAGAAAGTTGACAAAATCAGATTATCCCACCCCTCCTATTTATAGTACATTATCTTCAATTAATGATTCACAGACTTGCATCAAATATGGTGTTCTTTGAAGCTATACAAACTGTATTAGAAAGGAAAGAACTAAAAATACACAAAAACTTCACAAAGAGCTCAAACTTCAAACAACTTGATTCACAAAAATGAAAGTTGTGCGTCTTTTGTTTAGAAGACATTCTTCCTGCCAACGTTTCAAGACCGCCAGACAGACACACAAAGAATTCATGAATCGATATTAATTACTAAGTACATGGGCTCCATCCCACCGTGTTGGTTCTTTTGATTCTTTTCAACTCGGTGCTCATGGCTAACACTATAAACATTCAATTCAACTAAGTGAAAAATGACAACCTAAACATGAGAATCGAACTCGGAACCTTTTGGCTTTGCACGCCGGTGCTACCATTGAGCCATCATGGTTTGTCTCGTACCCAGGGCCATTCTTTTTACTAGCTGTTACTGAACCGAATTTATACGTGATAGTTAGTGAAAATACCGTCCGCTGAAACGTGTGTTTGAATATATTTTTACATGCAATTGGATTAATGTGAGCAACTTTGTGTACTAATTTGTCTAGGATCTACCTCACACATTTCTATAGATGAGACATAGGAAAATATAGACTTCATATACAGTAGCCCCATGGCTTCTTTGGTGCTGACTGACAGCTGAAAGCTTTGAAAAGTTACCAGACCAAATTATGTATCCCTACGCTGAACCATATGATCTGCAAAAACATGTTTTTAGCAGCTGTCACTTCTGACGGTCAAAACTTAGTTATATACCTAAATGTTGACTGTCAGAAGTCAGCTGTGAGCTGTCAGTCAGCACTAAAGAAGCATTGGGGCTACTGTAGTTGACAATGTTGTTAGATACTTGTCAACGAAAATAACAAGAATTGTGAATTTTTCTGAAATAATATATACTTTTGATGTAAGTAATTCTTATATTGAGATTTTTATTTTTCGTCTTAAATGAAAATACAGGAATAAAGTGTGACTCACATCGGTGGGCACGTTGGTTACGAGGCGAGGTAACCTTCATCTGGTTTAGTTTGCCGGTCACAGAGCTCTCTGTTCTAATGGGTTCAAATCTCATCTAGTTATGCTCAAGATGTTTTTTTTAAACGGCTTTATACTCTCCTTCCAACAAATGTGGGCATATTTCTTATACATTCTACCTTAGTCCTTTCTTCCCATTTAGTGACATATCCAGATAGCTCGTATGGGTAGTAAGACTTGGTGTACCAAAGATACCCAATTAAGATGTTTTCATCTAAGCTCTATAGAATTAATGCTTTGTAATAATATTTTATTATTTATGTATTTATGCTTAGCTATAACTAAATTAATTGTTGATTAAAAAATAACTATGGCTTGAATGGGAAACTTAACTTGATTAATTAAAATAAATACCGGTCAAAAGGTTCGGCCAACCTAGGACCAGTTCTTACAATTAATAATAATATTATGATTTGTTTTCTCAGCTTTGAATAATCTAGAAGTATTTTAGTAGATGTTTAAAATAAGTAAATGTTATTTTTATATATATATATGGAATGTTTCCCTCAGATAAAAAAAAAACATTAATTGTTTAAGTGACCATATTTTTGTGTGTTGCATATTAACATTTGGATTCACAAAAAATAAATGAAACGGTGAGATATATTTTTTTAAACATCTTTCTTTCATCAATATGTTTTAAATTTATCACAGGCAGTTTTTGATCAAAAGACAATGTAGTTTTATGATTTTGGTTCTCTTTCAAGTTTATTTAGGAGCCTAATTAAAAAAAAATGTAATCCAAACAATATTCACACGTTTTAAACAACAAAAATTATGGTTCCTTAAAGCTTTTAAATATTTGTACCCTACCCCTCTTGTAGATTTTTTTTTTCTTAAGTTTTTATTTTTGCATAAAAGTTAAGAATTGTGTTTGAAAATTTAATTTTGTATTAATTTGCCATTGTTTCTTAGAAGATCCCCCAACCCCTTTTAAGCCACTTTTAATCTTCTTCCATTTTCAACAGACAGTTGCGTAGAATTCTACGTATCGTAATAACTTGGTGGCGGCAGAAACCATCTTGATTGGTCCACTGATACTTCCTGTACTCACATTGTCACTCACTTCGGAAAAAAAAAATAGTAAAGTAAAAACAAAATGAGAAAAAAAGAGACAAGCGAAGATAACTTTTTATATATAAAATGGAAACAATAGATTCTTGGGTGTTGTAAACTTTCCAGGGAAAGACGGAAAAAGAGGGAAAAGATCTAAGAGTCTCCGAGAATTGAGCTGCTACAGTGGAGGAAGCCGAGGTATTGACAAACTAATGATCGCACAGTAATATCTTAGCACACTCACCTCAGGGTTTGTTTAGACAAATAAACCACGTACTAATAAAGTAAACCATAGCAATGATCACCAATGGCATTTTGTCGGAAAATTCTTATGAAATGTTACAACCGCTTAGTTCAACGATTCCCACCAATCAGGATCCCACAACCCCAGAGTTGCGGTTTTATGAGTGTCATTAAGCTTTTCTTTTTTTTTTTCCTGTCTATAACTTTTGTACAATGTGGAAATATGTGTAAATAATCCATGTATCCAAAGTAAATTAAGATAAAGAGTTGCCGTTAATAATGGTAAATGGAAATAGGCATTAAATACTCTTGAAACATTTTATTCAAAAGTATGAGCTAGTTTTTATACACCTGTTTCGGTGTAATGTGTTCTAACACACTACTTTCCCAGTAGACTAGACTGCTGATAACTGGGAGATCGAGGTTTGGGCTAAAACAGTTTTCCATGCTCCCTCCACGCAAATGTGGGTACACTTCTAAATATAACCTTCCTAATCCCTAAAACCATTAGCTTAATTATTACAAAATGGGATAACCCGAACAGGTAATAAGATGTGGTGCTAAAAATATATAATTCTCTATGCCATTGGTGATCTATTATATTGTATATTTTTAACAGAAGATTTCAAATAACACACACAACCTAGACACAACTAAAAAAATTCTTCTATTTTTCTGTTTCTATTTTAATAATTTCGTACTGCATGTGTTTGTGTAGATTTGTCGCTTTGGTAGTGCTTGCTTTTTCAATACCTACTAACCCATGAATTATGAGTATTTGATAAAACTGAAGCTTTTGTAGTATACAGCAATTTCATATAACAAATGTTGTTAATACAATACTATTACTTGAAATGGCAAACTCAAAATATATCGGCCATTATCATTGTCACATATTGTTTTTAAAAGGGAAATACATCAAAATAAAAAACATACATAATATTTCAATTCAGGCTCTATATTTATAATTGAACTAGAAAAATCTGAATACTATTGGGTTCAAGATTTATGACCTGTCAATAAGGATTTTGTACCTATTTATTTTGGTTGTATTTGTAAAAGAAGTTTTAAATTCTGTTCACATAACTTTATGTAATATAATTTCATCCTATACTTGTTTTCATACAATTTATAGTACAAAAAATAAACCTATTTTTTTGTAATAATCATTTATTCATCCAAAACTGAAATGTTTAATTGTTCTCAGACGTAAATACTATTTTGGTTAACCAATTGATATCTACTTGAACTTGATAAAACCTTAAACTTTCTAGATAAATTCAGTGCTGATAGTGTAGCTCTAAAATAAAATAAAAGTTTTTTTTAACCATGCAACAATTATAATTTATATCTATTGGATTGTTTAACTAAGTTTTAACACCAAAGTCAAAATGTTTGTGCACAGATATGTCAAGATTATTGTTTATATAGTTTTCAAAGTAGTTTGGTCATATTTTAGGCTATCAATAATTATACAGGTCGTTCAGAAACTCAATGCCCAAACTGCACACGTAGTTTGTTTGAATCAAAAATAATACAGAATCTTTACACACTCACATTCGGCAAACTATGGTAATATGATTAAATTGTGTTCAAAGTTTTGGTGTACAGCGCCGAGAGAGCAAATCTGTTCAAGCATGCATGTACAACATGTTGCATAAGAGCTAGGCGCATGGCACTATACACCTGGATATCTTGGAGCACGGCAGCAGAACACACCACAATTAATAGTAAACCACACACCAGATCATCTAGAAATGGGAATACGTTCTGAGGGTCAACATTAACTGTCCTACATCACAGAAAGTGCTTGCCATTATTAGATGTGCAGTGCCACCCGCCTAACTCCTATGCAACCTGTTGTACATGCATGCTTGCACAGCTTTGCTCTCCCGCCATTGTACGCCGAAACTTTGAACACAATTCAATGGTATTATTATAGTTTACAGAATGTAAGGGATTTTGTATTAATTTTGGTTCAAACAAACCATGTGTGTAGTTAGGGTTTTGAGTTTCCAACACCCTGCATACATTAACTTAAAAGTAAATTTGAACTTTAAAAATGAAAATTAAACTTCTTGCAATATTTCATTATGTTCAACTTTGAGTCTGTAAATCTGCGGCAAGGCTGGGAGAGGGAATAATAAACGTGATTCCGACCAAAGAGGCCAGTGTTTGATTACAATCAGCCACACTGAAATATATTTGGCCACGATGCGATGGATGCATATTCGCATTCCTTCTCCAGAAGAACACAACTGTGGCCTTCCTTATCTAGTAACACTATACTATACAGTTTATCTCTGATAGCCAGTACTAACACTCGTGTGTAATCTGTGAATTATATGTGACACAGTCAGTCTAGAACGGTGGTGTCGCCTGAGGGGGAACCTGTTGTTTTACTTCAAGTCGCGGGAGCAATGGTCGGAGCCCCTGGGGGTCATTATCCTGGAACAATGCTCTATAAAGGTGGACACACCCACGGCAGAGGGCCCATATGGCTTCAACTTAGGTGAGTGCTCATACACAATTTTAAGTACACTAGAGTTGCGATTATCCGGCCCAGAGGGGTGGTACCCCAGGCCAGATAATAAGGAATCCGAGTGTAGATAATTTTCAGTATGAATTTGTCTCATGTAGCTACTCCTCACCTACACTTTTCTTGACACAGTTTCTGTTTCCAGCCATATCAAAACAGTGCTGCTATCTACACCTCCCTTGACACAGCTTCTGTTTCCAGCCAAATCAAAACAGTGCTGCTATCTACACCTCCCTTGACACAGTTTCTGTTTCCAGCCATATCAAAACAGTGCTGCTATCTACACCTCCCTTGACACAGTTTCTGTTTCCAGCCATATCAAAACAGTGCTGCTATCTACACCTCCCTTGACACAGTTTCTGTTTCCAGCCATATCAAAACAGTGCTGCTATCTACACCTCCCTTGACACAGTTTCTGTTTCCAGCCATATCAAAACAGTGCTGCTATCTACACCTCCCTTGACACAGTTTCTGTTTCCAGCCATATCAAAACAGTGCTGCTATCTACACCTCCCTTGACACAGTTTCTGTTTCCAGCCATATCAAAACAGTGCTGCTATCTACACCTCCCTTGACACAGTTTCTGTTTCCAGCCATATCAAAACAGTGCTGCTATCTACACCTCCCTTGACACAGTTTCTGTTTCCAGCCATATCAAAACAGTGCTGCTATCTACACCTCCCTTGACACAGTTTCTGTTTCCAGCCATATCAAAACAGTGCTGCTATCTACACCTCCCTTGACACAGTTTCTGTTTCCAGCCATATCAAAACAGTGCTGCTATCTACACCTCCCTTGACACAGTTTCTGTTTCCAGCCATATCAAAACAGTGCTGCTATCTACACCTCCCTTGACACAGTTTCTGTTTCCAGCCATATCAAAACAGTGCTGCTATCTACACCTCCCTTGACACAGTTTCTGTTTCCAGCCATATCAAAACAGTGCTGCTATCTACACCTCCCTTGACACAGTTTCTGTTTCCAGCCATATCAAAACAGTGCTGCTATCTACACCTCCCTTGACACAGTTTCTGTTTCCAGCCATATCAAAACAGTGCTGCTATCTACACCTCCCTTGACACAGTTTCTGTTTCCAGCCATATCAAAACAGTGCTGCTATCTACACCTCCCTTGACACAGTTTCTGTTTCCAGCCATATCAAAACAGTGCTGCTATCTACACCTCCCTTGACACAGTTTCTGTTTCCAGCCATATCAAAACAGTGCTGCTATCTACACCTCCCTTGACACAGTTTCTGTTTCCAGCCATATCAAAACAGTGCTGCTATCTACACCTCCCTTGACACAGTTTCTGTTTCCAGCCATATCAAAACAGTGCTGCTATCTACACCTCCCTTGACACAGTTTCTGTTTCCAGCCATATCAAAACAGTGCTGCTATCTACACCTCCCTTGACACAGTTTCTGTTTCCAGCCATATCAAAACAGTGCTGCTATCTACACCTCCCTTGACACAGTTTCTGTTTCCAGCCATATCAAAACAGTGCTGCTATCTACACCTCCCTTGACACAGTTTCTGTTTCCAGCCATATCAAAACAGTGCTGCTATCTACACCTCCCTTGACACAGTTTCTGTTTCCAGCCATATCAAAACAGTGCTGCTATCTACACCTCCCTTGACACAGTTTCTGTTTCCAGCCATATCAAAACAGTGCTGCTATCTACACCTCCCTTGACACAGTTTCTGTTTCCAGCCATATAAAAACAGTGCTGCTATCTACACCTCCCTTGACACAGTTTCTGTTTCCAGCCATATCAAAACAGTGCTGCTATCTACACCTCCCTTGACACAGTTTCTGTTTCCAGCCATATATAAACAGTGCTGGTATCTACACCAACCAAGAGTACTGTATTATATGCTAACCACATGCATAGCAGTCATTCTTGGCTGTCTCCAATGTAACAGTTGTAAGGCGTTTGCGATTGATTTTTTTTTATTGATTACTAGTGGATATGTGCTGGTATGTTTATTTTAAAACACTCTAGTTAACATTGAAAACTTGACCGGATAATCGTGACTCTAGTGTACAAGATGAATCTAGTGATCTATTAAATAAATATAACATGTTCAAAAAACCTTTAGTAGAGTCTAATTTTCATATGAAGGACCTTTTAGGTAATACAAACACATATACTGGTGGAAGTTCTGTGGTAACGTCTGTATACTGGTGTAAGTTCTATAGTAACGTGTGTATACTGGTCTCGTTTCTCCAGTATTTGATGGTGGGTTGAGTCAACACCTGGCTGCCTATTCCGAAGGGGAAAGGGATGCGTGGCTCCAAGCTATCCAACTAGCAAGTTACGACTGCATGCGCTCACAACTCCTCGCCTTGCAGCAGAGGATGGAGCTGAGGAGGGGCCAAGACCCAGACCTTAACGTTCACATGTGGAGGATCCGCAGGGGGCACACCATGGGTGAGTACCAGCACACTGGGGCTTCTTTTGTTCACAGGCAATATGAATATCTACACATATAGTCACTGTTTTCTGAACTGTTAAAATCATACAAACGTTTCACTGCTCGAGTTTGTTTTTAAGGTATTATCTCATTAATAGTTGACCTAAGGTCGATATCAATAGTCACTTCGTTCCTAATAATTCCACCAATAGAGGCGGCATCTTCTATAGAACATTGAATTTATTTATTAATTCTATTTAATATATTTGTCTCTTTAAGGTTAACCTATTTTTCACATTTTTACCTACAGTATATTGGGTATCTCAAAAGATAATTTTAGTAAAGTATCGTGTGCCTCGTAGCAGTTCTTCCTATAACACATGTTGTAAATGTGCCCCACGGACCTGAAGACGTGTCTGGACACACATCTTCATGTGATATGATAAGAAGCGACGTGTTTTCAGGCCGGCGATCTACTGCACAGTAACTTTTGGTACACCCTGTATATTATACATGGAAGAGGAATGAACAAACCTAATGTAGCTTTTACAATGAGAAGAGGAACATAGTTCACACTTCATGTTCTTGCCACTGAGCTGTTTATCTAGTCGGTAATATGTAGAGAGCAAATTCTTAGGCACCAAAAATGTTTAAAATAGGTATGTAAGTCATTAAAAATATGGGATTTAGGCACAGGAATAGTCACTTTAGTGATTAAAAAAAAGCATAAAATTAGCTATGTAAAATAGATTTTACTACCTACTAATTAATTACCAACAGGTGATTCACATTACTGTATTTTGTTTATTGTATTAGTATGTTTCACTATTTATTCAGGTTACGCGCATATATTGTACTAATTACGTTAATAATCTAAGGGTTAGTAAGGTGGAAAGAGAAAGAATATCTGAATTTGCCTAGAGGGAGGGTGAAAAACTTTTTAGTAAAAAAAAACCTTAAGTAAACTGGATTGAGATTGTAATCTCAATATCCCTTTCATTGATAGTACAGTCTACCGTGAGAAGGAAGCCTTAGTCTATTCGACCATCGAAGCGGGTCACATGCTGTTAATCACTAGATAGTTTTATAGATTTTCAGTAGAGAAATGGGCTATATTTTCAGATAGCAATATTTTTTTTTAATACCTAAGTTGAAAAGCTAAGTTATACTTCACAAGATGTCAAGAGACAAAATTTCATATTATCCGAAGAAGTTGAACTTTTCCCCTGCAACGACGCGCCGTTTCTCCCGAAGATGTCTGCCACTGCTTCCATTGTCCTCCGTCTTATTTATGCTCATTGGAAATTATTTAACAAGGGTCAATTTTTCAAATCTACTCCAAATAAGTATGCAGCAACTTACGATTTCTAAGAAAATGGACTGTCTTTCAGCAGAAAATCCAGACTATACGAAGAAGAGAGAGGCCAAAGCAGAAATAGGCACGTTAGGCCACAATGTAGCTTATGAGATGTCATTGTTTCATGAGTCAAGGTAAAACTATGACTTTGAGGTAAAGCAAGTGTTCTTTCTTTATATAAGTTTGCCATACCCCAATACTAAAACAATTCTGATTAGTAGTGGACCATTGAGACTAAAATCGTTAAATATATATTCAATTTTTCAAGTGAAATTTGTTTTAGAGCTCTAATACTGCTTATTGGTGGTTCAGAACTAATTACAATTATAGGATGAACTTAACAACCAGGCCCCAGACCAGTAATTTAACACTTAACTGAATGTTAACATTTACTTACTATTTATTATTTGTATTATTATTCTATTATATTTATATTTTATCATATGTTTATAATTATTTATGATTCAGATTCAGATCAGAGATTCGGAATTAGAAGGTAAATTGGAAATCCGGATTGGTAAAATTGTGAATTCGATCCCGAGTCTAATTTTAATATATATTCATACATCACGTGATGTTATCTGAAGCGTTAATTTATGGTCGATATTAACAAAACACGCGTCTCTTGTAAAAATATTCACCCACTCACTTTCTCAGATTCCAAATTTTTAAAATGTAGGTTTTTTTGGTATTGATCCTGTTGAATGTTTCCTCATCTTTTCCTTTTGTCGCCAGACCCGTGTGAACTGCCGTTGTGTGAAATCACACTCGCCTGTGATAATCTTCTCTGTGACGGACACGGCCGCCCACCCAATCCGGTTCTTGTTGTACATGTGTACATACCAGCAAATGGCGTGTGGATCAAGTACGCCAACACTGAAGTTGTAGAGGTGTGTTGAATAAGTCACTAACCATAATTTGTATCTATATTTTAAATGAAGCTCCATGGATCAAAAGGAAGGGGTAGGCCATGTAAGACTTGGGTAAATGTTGTAGACTAATGTGTGAAAAAGAGAAACATTAAGGGACAATCTTAGAATGTATCATCAAAGTCCTCATAACTTAACCGTTGTGTTTTACACTATTATTTTTATGTGCACGTCAAACTATAAACAGGGACCTTCCATTGGTTCTTATCGTTAACTTTCTTGGGACGCTAGATTTGTTTCAAAGCTTTTGATTGGCTTAATTTTACCTTAGATAATACAAGCAAGTAAGTACAACGTATATGTCTTTTTGAAGATGGATAATTTTAATGGGTGTGATATATATATTTCTCTAATTCCTATTATTTAACAATAAGAGTTATTGATTAGTGCCGATATTTAACTCCTCTCTTCACAGAAAAGCAGCAACCCTAGTTTCCTAAACACCGTCAGTTTCCGTGCAAGCGACGGTCTGTGCAGCGACTCGCGTGTCCGCCTCACCACGTACGATGTACGGGAGCATGTGTCTCAAACCGCGACACCCATTGGCTCCTGCATCGTCACTCTAGGCTCGGTCCAGGAGACAGACAGGCTGCGTATCCCGCTCCGCTCGCCTTCGGGAACCACGGTCGGGTTCCTCACACTCACCGTGTGGAACCTCGAGCCAGAGGACAAAGGGGGAAGCACCGAGTCCACGCCGTGCCGAAGTGCAACCGACCACGGCGGTACCTTGGTAATATTTATAAATCAACAGTCCGACCCTTTAACTCAGTTTTTAGCATGTCTCTTTACTGGGCTAAGGGTCCCGGGTTCAACTCCTGGTATGGCTGAAGAGTGTATCATTGGTGGAATGTGGTTTTACCCTTTCACAGTGATGAATTAACGGCCGGGAGACTGGATGTTGTGGTTGTCCTAGTCTTAAGTTATATTATAATGCATATGAAGCTTAGACAGGCTTAGTGAGCCGGTAGGGAAAAATATATGGCTTTAATAAAAAACCAACCAAGGCTGGAAACAATAATGGATGTAAAGTAAGACAATTAAAAAATTGTTTGACCAAGATTAAAATTATATTTTATATGCAAGGAAAACTTCAAAACTTCACTTCCCTTTATGAGGTAACTGTATTATATTAGAAACAAGGTATAGGAAAGGTGGAGATAAGACACTTAAAAGGTGGCGAACACAATATGACTTTTACAATGAAGAGAAGAACACAGTTCAGGCTTTACACTGCTGCCACTGGACAAAGAGGCCATGGCTGCTTCTTGACTAGGTCGGGGGATTGGGTAGTAATGGTTGATTTTCTTCAAGAAGCAGCCATTACCTCTTTGTCCAGTGGCAGCAATGTTGTTGTGTACCATGTTTAACTACCTGTTCGGGATATACGCCTATGTACTAATTGCTAATGGTCTAGGATTAGGAAAAGTTGAATTTATAAGAAGTGAACCCTCATTTTCATGGAGTGAGAGTGGAAAACCATTTAGGAAAAGCCATCCCCAGTTCACCCAACCGAGATTTGAACCTTGAGCTCCTCGTCCTCGGCAATCTAGCTCAACAGGATACCAGCGCGCTAGCTAACGACACCACCGAGGCGGATGGCAGCAATGTAAAATGTGTAGTAGTTGGTAAAGTTGTTTCACTGCAGGCTTATTGATAGTCTTAGTAAAGCTACAACATGGTTGAGTTTACTTTTACTGCATTTTCAAAAGACATGATAATATTATTTGCATGGTTCAAGCTATTCTGTATTTACTTTAGTTGTTAAAATAACGGCTTACTTAAGTTTGTAATTTATTTTGTAGGTTTATTCTCATCGACGGTCTCAGTCCCTTCCGCCGAGACTGGGCTCGAAGTTGAAACTACCTCATCAAGGTCACTTGAATCTCTTGTTTGCCAATCCTTACGTCCAGACGTACCGCTTTCACTCTGGGCTCGGTGGCGACATCTGTGTCCACGAAGTGATGGCCGAAAGCAAACTCTGCTTCCATTTCCCGCAACAGTTGCTGTGAGTTCCTACCATCGAGTGTAAAATAACTGTATCACAGTATCGTGTTTATGACTCGATAGTTTGTGTGATAATATTTGGTATCCTTTCATCTGGTTATACTGAGCAAGATTTTTCTTAAAAAAGGTTTATCATGCCTTTACAAACAAATGTGAGTATAATATCTCTTAAATCTTACCTCCCTCATTCCTAGACCATTAGTGTTGTTAATATACAGTAATAGTTTGAGTTGTACAAGTACAGGCCCGGATAACACTAACCACACATAATAACCAGAATAAATTAAAATAATTCCTTGTTTCCAAGCAATAAATAAATACGGTAGATCTTCCCCCTGTACCCCAGTTTATATGGTCTATTTAACGTACACACACTGAACGGATTGATTATATGAGCACACAGATCATAAACTTAACTTAAATCTAGAAAAGAGACAACACCCAGCCCCCGGCCGTTAATTTTTCACTGTGAAAGGGCAAACCCGCATTTCACCAATGATACATTTTTCAACCATGCCAGGAATTGAACCCGGGACTCTTAGCTCAGTATACAGCTCGGGTGTTGGACCATTTTATAACAGGATTGTAGAAAAACAAATCACAAAGTTAAAATAGACTCACTAACACATATTTATACCCACTTCTTCGATGCTTTAATTGCATCTTTCTCAGGAAGTAGTGACTGCCAGTACCCTTTTGGTCTGTCGTGTTTGCTACACAGGTAGTTGACATTGTAAATGACCTCGCTGTAGGGATCTCTATCTCACTTGCTGACCTTTTTACCCTTAGTCTCTGTATGCCAAAGGAAGAAAGAAATAATGTTTGCTTTGACCAAACAAGCAACCAAGCTTTCTCCCCCCCCTTCCCCCCTCCCATACACTACTTCCTGAGAATGATGCAATTAAAGTATTGAAATATGTAATTATGTGTTAGGATTTATACTTTTATTTGTGCTTTGTTTTTCTACAACTCTATATTTATTTAGCACATGATATTATATTTTGCTTTAAAAAATTCACTTTATTTTGTACGTATGGTTTTTAAGTATCTATTTAATTCTTGATTTCATAATAAAGGAAGTTGATAAAACTAAAGAAAAAGGAAAAACTTCTAAGAGTAAGTGATGAAGAAAGCCCACCTAGGGAAAGAGGAAAAATGTGTGAAGAATCCAATGCACAAAGGCGACATCTTCTTCCTTTCTTCTGTCTTCTATAGTAGAAGTAGTCACACACACATTTTAACACAAATATAATAATATTCCGGCATTGTTGCCTTTATCAAACACAAAGAAGAAGAGCGTACAAATAACACAAACACTGGATTATTTTTTAAATTCAAAATGGAGTAATCCAGTGTTTGTGTTATTTGTACTCTCTACATTGTGTTTGATAAAGGCAACAATGCCGAAATATTATATTTGTGTTAGAATGTGTATGTGTGTGAGTATTTCTACTATAGAAGAAAGAAGATGTCACCTTTGTGCATTGGATTCTTCACACATTTTTCCTCTTTCCATAGGTGGCCTTACTTCATCACTTACTAGTACTTAGTAGTTTTATTTTCCTTTAGTTCTATCAATTTTCTTTATTATAAAATTATACAGCCATTGGGCCACCTCATTTTTAAATATTTCATTCTTGAATTTTCTTTATTGAATTCATATTTTAACATAATCTTCACATCGAGAACAAGGAGTCAATTTATTCACATTATTTCCTTCCAAGTCAAACATTATTACTACCCGCTTCGGTGGTCGCATGGTCTATCAGAGTAGACTAAACCTATACTGATGTGGAGATGGAGGCTAGAATCTCGAATCCAGGGTGGTTTTCCACTCTCACCCCACACAAATGTCCATACACATCCTTTAAATATAACCGTCCTCCCTAAAACCACTAGTGTAATTAGTACATAACTGGGCGAGTAATAAATCTCAGTGCTAATTTTTTTTAATTTCTTTTTATTATAACTCAGTTGTGTGTAAAAGAATGTGTGCTGGGCGCATCATAGCCTTCAAACTATAAGGTTACTCGTAACAATTTGAAGCGCTACATTTAACTTAAACGGGCACTGAAAAGCAATGAAAACAAATGGTATTCATAGCTCTTGTTTTTTTTTCAGTGCACTTTGGATCCAGGAGGAGAAAGAACTGCTACAAGAAGTTGCGGGTATGGGAGAGTTGCATGAGCCCTGGCACACTCGACAAGTGGAACTATTAGACAGGCACCTCCATCTGTTGCATCTCTACTCGCAGGCCAAGGAGAATCTGGAGGTGCACAAGGGGAAAGGTCGGTTTCATCCCAATTGTACCAGCATTTATAACTGTGTTCTTCCTTGGGACTTCACTTTTTATTAGAGATGTCACGAAACCTTCTATTTTTCATTTCCGATTCCAGTATTAAGTTCAACCTTGATTTTTGAACATTTCCTATTTTATTATTTTTCCAAGTATCCAACATCATAGAATAGAAAAATAAAAAATAATATATTTAAAGAATACAAAAGATCATTTTTGAACAACAAAAAAGAACCATTTACTAAGTATTAAATCATATTTTACAAAATTGATAAAATAGTCAGGAATTACAATAAAAAGTATGTATTTTTACCTTCAAAGTAAAGCGACAGAGTCAAATAATTTTTAAAAAAAGGTATGATAAAACAATTGTCAAAAATAAAAGCAGGGCATTTTAAATTCACCAAAAGGGTTGTTAACTGAATCAAAATACTCATATAATAGCAAATAACAGCAAATAAACTAATATAAGTCATAATCGTTCACTACTTGTTCTGAATGTCCATTTTCTTAGTTGCCAGTACTTTCATTGAGAGCTAAGAATTGAATTATAGCGAATCATAATATTAAGATTGATTCTCTAATTTGTTTTATACTAATAAGAATCAAGGATATCAAGGTATCAAGTTTGACATCCCTACATTTTATACGTTTCTATTGATATAACCTGCTTCGGCGGCCGTATGGTCCAAGGTGTCACTCCTGGCCATAGACTAGACTGCCGATGTCGGTCGTTAAGGTCTTGTTGTAAGAGTTCCTGGATACAGATCCAGAGGTCACAGGTTTGATCACCGGCACTTCCATGTATAGTTGCAATTACTTGAAATACCTCTATACAGTCATCTCAGCAACAGAAAACTTGACTGGTCTGTCTGCTTTTAAGTTTCAAGTTCTCTAGAGGTTTTTTCCTCTACAAAGTCTGATTTCCGCAAATGTTTGTGTATTTTCTCTTAATCACACTGCTCGTCAAATCCCATTAGTTCAAGTAGATAATAATCGAATAATTGAATTTTATAATATGTATCAATAAAATAATACAATTGGAATATTTCTTATTTCCGCAGGAAGTTTTTTTAAACCCAGTTCCAGAAAACACGATCGAACTCTAGAATTTGCCCCGGTCAACCTTCACCTTCAACGGATGTGGGTCCAAAACGATACGTTAAGAAAATGTGGGTTCTACGACATAATTACCGTGGGAGGGTTTACAGCCCACTCGCACAAATCCAAAAATGGTGGTCTTATAAAGTACGTAGGGGTTCATATTAAACTAATAAATTATGTTTATTCTTATCAAGTATATTGAGTAGATGTATGAGCTCAAAGTTTGTTACTAGCTCTTAATTACTAAAGGGGGGTTGGGGGAAGGAGGGCAGAACAAACCTATTTTCAATTTAAATTAGAAAATAGAACTTAATTCATATCAAATGAAGGAAAAAATGGCATAATTAAATTAAACATTGAAAGGAAGACAGAAGGGCAAGGCCTACTACACATTCACCCAAAGTTCACAACTAAGATACATTATTGTGTAATTTTTGGGGTGCATTAGTCTCTTTCTTCAGCAGAAGAACGTGTTAAATCTCAAACCAAATTAATTAGATAGGAAAGGAATTAATTCTTTAATTTGTGTAAAAAAAGTTACCATAGTCATTCATGCATTGCTTCAAATATATATATATATATATATATATATTTTTTTTTTTCTAAAACAACGAAACTTCGTTTCTTGTATGGTACTAAGAGTGGCCTGTTTGAGAACATTATGGTGGGGGAGGGGGGCAACCCCTCCCCTCCCTCCTTTCTCTCCCACTAACGTCACCCACGTTTAGCACCAAAATGTTAAATTGCATGAATTTATAAAATATAGTACTTATTTTAAATTGTGACACACATTTCTATTTTTAGGTTACTTCAACAACTTAAAGAGTCTCCATCAAAAAGTAATTCAACATTGCAAGGGCCTAGTAAAATCACAATGGCTCATGATGCCATACAGGTATGCTTCTTCTATAGTGTTTCTATTTTATTACCATAAGGGGTGTACAAAACCTATCTTTTCTATTCAAAGAAAACTCGAATCAAATCTATATTAAATAAATTCAAATATGTTTTACCGTATTTTTTCGATTCTGAGATGCCATCGATTGTAATAAGCACTTTAATTTTTCAGTACCACCAACAGAAAAAAAGCTTTAATTCCAAGAAAACAACAACATTAGTATCTTTTTATTAGTAGTTGTGTTATTTTCACTCCCTTCTGAAACAGTATCAGCCCAATTCTTCTGAGCCATATTTATCTTCACTATCCCATGGTATATCATCTTCTGAGCCATCTTTATCTTCACTATTCCATAGCCTATAATCTTCTGAGCCATATTTATCTTCACTATCCCATAGCATATCATCTTCTGAGCCACCTTTATCTTCACTATCCCATGGTATATCATCTTCTGAGCCATATTTATCTTCACTATCCCATAGTATATTATCTTCTGAGCCATCTTTATCTTCACTATCTCATAGCCTATCATCTTCTGAGCCATCTTTATCTTCACTATCTCATAGCCTATCATCTTCTGAGCCATATTTAACTTCACTATCCCATGGCATATCATCTTCTGAGTCATCTTTATCTTCACTATCCCATAGCCTATCATCTTCTGAGCCATCTTTATCTTCAGTGTCCCATAGTATATCATCTTCTGAGCCATCAAGAGCATCGGTAAATAAAGAACTGTGATTCTAGAATGCCATTGATTCTAAGACGCATCTCGTTTTTAGAGACATTCAAAATGGGAAAAATGTGTGTCATTGAATCGAAGAAATATGGTATTTGTTTTATGCTTGAAAAAAATATTGTTAATTATGTAGATTTATTCAATAAAAATACTTGAAAAAATGTTTTATTGCCCAATTGTTTGTAATATTTACTTTTGTAAAGCATTATTTACCAATATTAATTTCATCTGATGTTAAAATTTGTTTGAATTTGAGTGTTTAGTAAGGGTCAAGAGTTTGTTCGGTTTTTATGAATCTTACATAAATAATTAGTCTTAAATTATGTGTCAGTAAAGCACTTACACTTGGCGACTTTCATTTGTTTCAACTAGGCCATAAAACAACTCCGGAGGGAAGTCGTTGATGGAATGCGAGCACTAATGAAACTTGCTAAAGACAAGCAAACTGCTGGAATGTTACCCATTTGTGAAGATATGATATCAAAGGTAATCATTGTTTGTTTTAAATTAATAGGGATGACCTCCTTAGAAATTGTCGTAGATAAAATACACACTCTCATAAAAAGCACAACTAAACACCACGTTTAACTAACCACGCGTGGCTTCTTAAGGAGTTGAGAACAGACGTAGACCGTGCCTTATTTCATAGGCCTGTAAAAAGTAACCACACTTTTTAAGCGTTTACCGGCGTAAAAAATTTGTTTTTTTTACTAAAATTATTTCTTAAATGTAAGTCTAATATTTCTTGCAAAAACTGTAGGTGTTGTGATTTTTCCAGGTGTTATAAAAATATGGTTTTATTTTTAATCATCCGTAAAGAAAATATATTTGAAAGAAGGTACAGGAAAGGTGGATATTAAACAAAAGGGAATGAACACAATATGGCTTAGTGAAAAGAAGAACACATTTTACACTTTACATTGCTGCCACTGGACAAAGATCTACTGGTTGCCACCTTTAAAAAAAAAATCTTCTCCGCCCAATCCCCCGACCCACGATGTAAAGAGATAGAGGTGAGCCCACACGCATGCTTACCCCCACCTCGCCCCATTGCTGCCTGCCACTCTGACGTCACCTGGGTTGCAAGCTATCCGAGTTTTCACCCATTTTTAGTTTATCTTCAAGCTCAAATCCATTCTACTCGTTCCACCAAAAACAAATTCGTCATGCCAAAATATGCAATATATGGCTGTCATAATCATTCACTTAAAACAAAAGGTAGTTCAATTAAATACTTCCGATTTCCACAAAGGCAGAGGCAAAAATTAGAAACTGTCACACAGCTTCTATAAAACACAACAAGCAAAGCACTTACTTTTCTAGGAGAAAAAACTTTACTAAATGAAGATTGGAAAATAACTGCTCACTTTGTTAAGCTATTTAACTACTGGTTTGATATTTTAAATTACAAATATCCTTACAACCCGGACAAAACTAAACTCACATATGGACTTGACAAACTTGAGCAAGACCTAATTATATCAGAGATGAACGCATTTATAAAATCAGTAAGAGTCACGGGGCACAGAAGTGAAATGCCTTTTCAATTAGAAATCCAAGTTACAAATAATTCATTAAAAAATTTATTTCAATATTTGAAGGCCAATTTGGCATTGTATTTGTATTTACTGACAAAATTAATCCAGATTTACTTGAAAAAAATTTTTATGTAAGAGGAATGGGATATACCAACGATCAGCCAACCCCACTTGATTTTAAATATAGATTAAGATGGTATATTCTTGGGAAACATTCCTCTTTAGTGTTCACAAGAAACCAAAATACAGACGGAAACAATAACAAAGAACGTGTTTCTAATATATTTACAAAAGATCTACAAAAAGAAAGTGATTCGAAAGAAGAAATTGAGGACTGTACAACAGCTAGAATGCTGAAAGGTATTAATAAGATAATTGAGTGTGAACATGAAAACAATCCAGTAAAGGAAGAGCACTTCGATGGAATTGAAGTAGGTGATGATTTATTACAAGAAGCCAATAATGTAGTATCATTAGAGGGACTGAGATACGTAGCCCGTAAATATAGGTCAACATATCCAGACCTATGTACGTCTTATGAAGAAACAAGTGAAAATAATTGGATAAAAACAATCTCGAAAGGGGGATTTGGAGAACCAAGCTATACATTATTTAAAGCTATACAGTTAGCAGAGCAGATATTCATTCAAATTCATGGTGATTTCTTCAGTAAAGAAGATAATATCTTAAAAATGGCAACTGAGGCTGTGATGGAAAAGACAAATGAGATATCACGTGAAGTAATTGACTTATTTTTGAAGACACGAACTCATATTCGTATAAAGGCCTTTAATAAACAGTTGTCTAGCAGTGGCAGTGAATTTAAGAGAAAGATTTTAAAGAAGATAAAGAAATTTAAATAAATATCCAAATTAATAATGTAATTTGTAAGTGGCTAATTAATTAAAAAAGTTTGATGTTAATATAAAAATCATTTCCCTCTAAACATTATACTGTTATTTTAAGTTGCTGGCAATACTATGTAAATGTTTGTCTAGAAGTAATTTGTATATACAAATATGTATAAAAAATGTTTTAAGATAGTATGTATATATAGTATAAGAAATGTTAAAATTAAAACATACGTAAATATTATTGTACACCACTTTGTTACCATCTATATTGGTAGAAAAAAGTATTTTTGTTGCCAGTATACAACTTAATTTTAAATTACTTTATGCAGATATTATTTATCCAATGATTGTATAATATATCAAGATTATAAGTAAAATTAAAGTTAAAATCTATATATATATATATATATATGTAATTAATACTGTGCTTTACTTATTTATCCTGTGTAGTGGTAGAAAAGATGTATTTTATATTGCCAGTATTAACACTTGATTTTAAATCGGTAGGCCTGTATGCCAATATTATTTCGCCACCAATTGTTTAATTTAACAAGAATGAGTTTTACTTTGTCATTTGTAGTAGGCACTATGTTGATAATAAGCAACGAATAAGAATGTACCACACGATAGAATAGTTAGTTATATTTCTACTTATCTACAAGCCTTTATGCTTGAGAAATAGCTCCACTCCTCACCCAGATGACGTCGTGCGCAGTAGCGGACGAAAACTAAGAGCCAAATGACTTCACCTCTTCTTTCTTCACATCACGCCCCCGACCTAGGTTTCATTATATCGGAACACATCAGGGAGGAGTGTGAAACACGCAACGCAACTTCCTAAAAGAGGAAACAAAAAAAAAGGAATTGGTAAAGTATGATAGGAACATGTAAAAGGAACGAATAACATAAAAGACAAACACTTTTTCCCTCTTTTGTGGGTTCCCCCTCCCCCTCTTTTAGAAAGTAGAGAGAAAATCAAACAATGAGTTATTCTTCACCAGACACGCATTAATCACTTACATAATTATTATTATTATTATTATTATTACCTCATGTCTTTCACAAACTGATACATGATGGTTATTTATAGGTTCAGTACTGACAGCTGAATCAAGTTCATTTAACTGAAATTACAACCTGAACACAGTTATTGAATCCGGAACCTTTGGCTTTGCGCAGCAATACTCTACCACTGAGTCATCCTGGTTCATCCTGAATCCAGGGCCAACTTTCAAGCCAAAGATCCCCTGTCCATGTTGTCATCTTTTACTTATTGTTTGATTCAGTTTTTTCCAAACTTTAGAGCAAACTACACCATTCAGCTCTTCAGCGCGCACTCCCTGACATCCTTGGCCTACCCCTGTGGTTATGTGCACCACAGTTTGGGAAACACTGGTCTAGTTACATATATGTGCCAATTGTATGATGTTTCACCCAATTCATTTGTTTGTTTGCCATAAAGTCATCATAATTCAAACAACCTATCCAGGAAAGTGTGGTAGCAATGTAAAATCTGGTCACTGTAAGAATTGTTTTCTGAAAGGCCTTTTTCCCTGCCAGAAATCCATTATATAGTAGGATATTGGTAAGAAAGAAGACCTTTAAGAGAGTAATTCCTACCGTGAATGGAGTATATTAATATTATGTATAGTATAAGTAATGTATCATTAATTTATTTTACTCAAGCAATCATCCTCATGACATGCCCATACCATCTCAGTATTTCTTCCTCTACTATCTCATGTACTCCAACATCCTCATGACATGCCCATACCATCTCAGTCTTGCTTCCTCTACTATCTCATGTACTCCAACATCCTCATGACATGCCGATACTATCTCAGTGTTGCTTCCTCTACTATCTCATGTACTCCACCATCCTCATTACATGTCCATACCACCTCAGTCTTGCTTCCTCTACTATCTCATGTACTCCAACATCCTCATGACATGCCCATACCATCTCAGTATTTCTTCCTCTACTACCTCATGTACTCCAACATCCTCATGACATGCCCATACCATCTTAGTCTTGCTTCCTCTACTATCTCATGTACTCCAACATCCTCATTACATGTCCATACCACCTCAGTCTTGCTTCCTCTACTATCTCATGTACTCCAACATCCTCATTACATGCCCATACCATCTCAGTCTTGCTTCCTCTACTATCTCATGTACTCCAACATCATCATTACATGCCCATACCATCTCAGTCTTGCTTCCTCTACTACCTCATGTACCCCCACTCTTTCCCAGATAACTTCATTCCTAATCTTGTTTCTCCTCGTGACAGCTAACAGTCTCTCCTAGTCTCTCTTACATTCAATGTCGATGTTTGTGCTGCATGTGGGACAGTGGGTACAAAGTACGTCCTGTAATAACACAATAATCATTGGTTGATATCTTTTTTTCTCCCTGCAGACTCGCATCCTGTTAAGTCTATGGGACCCAGGTCTTGTGGAAGAAGCTCTTTCTTTTGTGGAAGAACATAAAGTTGCTCAGACTATTCCTAATGATACTCTGGACAGTGGCGAAGACGGTCTTTGTAGCTTAGAACTCCGACACAAACAGACATTGTCACCTTACAAACGCATAACACAGCAACTTAACTTTGATCTAAGGTCACCAGAGCTTGATGACTTGGTGACTCCAGACAGTCCTCGATGTGCACGTGCATTCTGGAATCTTCCGTCTAATAATGGTGCCCACAAGATGAATGGTCATGTAGTGGAAACTGAGATGTTAGCTAATTATAATTGTAGGCTTAAGGAAAACGTAAAGACATCACCTACAAAAAATTACAATCAATTTGTTATATTTCCCGAAGTTGAGGAGGATTGGAAAGAAAACAGCCCGTGTCAAGATAAAAATGGTCAAGACGATTCAGCGAGCGGTACCCCTTGTGATGATGATACAAACAAATCTAACGACTGCGGCAATATCGAATGTTGCGACTTAAAAGAGGAGGAAAAAACGCCATCTGTGTCAAATGGTTTTGAGTGTGATCTAGGACGTAGGTTTTTGGATACCCAAGCGATGTGTAGCTCCCCCTCTGCGAATTATTACAAACCCACCGACGAACCTGAACCTTGGGACTTGACACAACTCAACATTGAAGCCAGCGTTATGTGCCTCGTCAGCAAGGTGAAGTTCCTCTGCGGTCGGTGCGGGAGTCCCGCGGTGCGACTTAGGTCTTCGCAGCACGGTATAGGCAGGTCTCGTAGTTTCAGAAGTGGTCTCTCTTGCCACCAAGCGCCTTCCAACGAGACCTTAAACAAGGAGACTGTGGTCACCATCCAACCACTTGGCACCAACGGAGGAAAAAACGGGTCAAGGTTTGATATAGCTGGTAACACGTTGAACGGGAAACGTGATAATATCCGGAGAATAGATACCTCACTAGACGACATCGTACTCACGGCAAATATGAGCAGTGATGACGTCTTGAACAAGGCTGTGGACACGGTGCAGAAGGCGGTGAATGGTGCCGTGGTGAGAAACGGATCGACGGTGCGTAACAAGTTCACGGAGGGTTTAGACTTTTCCGCCATCGTGGATTGGACATGTGAGCTAAGGCCGAGCATGCGCAAGTTGCGGCAGGCCATGGACGGTTTGTTGAAGACCGCTCGTCTCACGCACAGTGTCTTCAGGGTGCAGGAGGACGGCAGGGCTGCACAGAAGGCTTGCAATGTGCGATACAGGCGGGACGTCTGCTTTTCACAGTCTGTAAGTACTTTATTCTATTCTTTGGAAAAATGATGCCAATAGCTATGTTAGATTAAACATTGACAGAAGGATAGAAGGCAAGGCCTACATACCAGAAAATCGTAGGCCTCAAAGTTCACACAACAAAACGCATAAGTATGTAATTTTTGGGGTACACCGGTCCCTTTGCTGCCACAATCCAGTCTATAACGTATTCTCTCCTGCTGAAGAATGGGACTGATGTACCCATAAACCTACATAATTGTGTTTTAATTGTGAACTTTGACACGTACAGTTGTCTGGTAAGTGTTTAGGCTTTGCCCTTCTTTTCTATATTCAGCAACAGGGACATTCTATTCTATATTCAGTGACAGGGACATTCTGATTCCATATTTAAAAAGAAAGTGATGAGGATGTAGAGTATGTTCATGGCAGTACTCAGTTTTATTTAATGGGGGTGGGAGGGGTCTTAATGGGTGGTGGCTCGTGGCAAAGTCTCTCAACAAGAGATGGTTTAGTATTAAGTTATTGTTTTTTTTTATCAAAGATTCATCTTGAAGTAATTTAAATTGCTTTAATAAGAGATAATTGAGGTTGTACCTGATTCAAATTGTGCAAGATATCTGACACTTTAGCTTAGGCGGTAGCTTGTTTGCCTACTGAGCTAAGGGTCCCGGGTTCGATTCCAGTCATGGCTAAAAAATTGATCATCAATGAAATAATGGTTTACCCTTTCACAGTGATGAATTAATAGCCTGGGACTGGATGTTGTGCCTGTCCTAGTATTAAGTTATATTATAAGTCATATGAAGCTCCAACAGGCCTAACCAGATGGTAGTGGAAAATATATGTCTTGGATAAAAACTTACCCAGGCTGGAAAGAGTAATGGATGTAGTAATTTAATTTTTTCAAAAAATATTGAATATTAAATCTCATCAAAGATACCCAAATAGATATTATATTATTAGCACCGCGTCTTACTACCCGTTCGGGCTGTACGCACTTACGTTAATGGGTAATGGTAGGGTGATTGTGAGATGAAATGGAGGACCTACAGTTTTAACGTGGGATCCGAACCACGGTGGAGGCCTGGCATTCCCCACATTCACAAGCTGTGATTAATACACGTCTTGTCAGAGGTGAATGGATAATAAAACTAAGTCAGTTAAACACTGGAAAACCGTGGCAAGTATGACAACTTTAATATAAAATTTGTACAGTTGACAGCCCTGGTGACTGGACTGATGGCAAAACTGTGGTGCCAAAAGTCTGATCCCACGTTTATAATGGTGCTGACAACTTTGGGCCCCCTGGTGTCGTTTGAAGGTCTGTTGAGCTACTATGGAGACGAAATAGACATGTGGGGTGACATGGCCGTTGGTGTCGAGGACATTGTTACCGTCACGTTCACCCTCACTCGGTGCGGCAGCAGTAGCAGGTACAAATTTATCAGTTCACGTGTCGATGGTCTCGGTGATTATCATCCTTTAGACGAACTCAATCAACTCTCNTTTTTTTTTTTTTTTAATTTCATACATAAACCTCTATTTTTTTACATGTATACATACATTTAATCAAAGTTGCAATAGTGTTAGTACTTGACACACCTAATTACAATTATCTTGCACTAGAATTATGTGTGAATACTGTATTTTAAATATATTTCTATTAGAGATGGCTCAAAGATACTATTTTACAAATCCAAATCTCGAATCGAAATCTCCAATTTACCCTTGAATCTCGAATCCAAATTCGAATCTTGGAAAAATTAAGAACACATGAGGAAATATAAATATAATATAGTGATAGAAAAATACAAATAGTAACTATTATAGCATTCATAAATTCAGTTAAGTGTTAACTTACTAGTCTGGGGCCTGGTTGTCGAGTTCATCCTACAATTATAATTAGTTCTGAACCACCGACAAGCATTATTAGAGCTCTAAAACAAATTTCATTTGAAAATTTGTGCAAAAAATAAATAAGGATTAGAGAGATTTCAAGGATTTGAGATACCCAACCTTAATTTATATGAAACACAACCTCACCATTATCCGATGTTTCCGCTTCTGCGGGTCATCTGGCATATCCTCTTCCGTTCCTGTCGATCTTTCCAAACTTCTCCCTCAGCCACACATCTACAGTCCGCTCCGTCAGCCTCCATGTCCCTCTGCTCTTGGTCCATCCATCTTGTCCGTGGTCGTCCACCCTTCTCAGCAATCTATCCTCCCTCATTCTCATTACATGACCTGACCACAGCAACCTTTATCTCTTCAGTGTCTCTTCTAATGATATAACTTTTAAGCCATCCCTAATTATTTTGTTCCTTCTCCTGTCTCTTGTTACATTCTCAATGCCTCTCAGGAACCTCATCTCTGCTGCCTGCAATATACTTAGATCTCTCTTTGTCCTTACAACCTAATTTAATTAAATATAAAGGTTTTTACAATGCTACAAACTTAATTTTTGGAAAACATTGGAAGAAAACAGAAATGGTACAAACTTGTATCCAAATATAAACTCTCTATAAATCTGGTGTCTTAGATCCACCACCTCCACTGCCCAGGAGTACCCGACTCCACGCGTGGTCGGTTCTCGGTCAGCCCTTACGGTGCTGCTACCAGTGTCCGATACTGTCTACTCCATGCTCCCCTTAACCTCGTCTTCGGCAACCATCTCGTTCAACGTCACGCCCGTCTTCTTCAACATTGGGATTAACGAGATGGCGACGCTGGCCGAGAGTCTCGGCAACACTCGACCTCAGGATAAAAGTAACTTGGATAACTACGAGAGGGTCAACGAATACTTCCACCGCTTCCGCAAGCTGCACCTGCCATCAGAGCCTCCAGGACAGAGAGGTGAGTAAGCTTCTTTGAGTGACATAACTAGATTGTTATAAGCTAGGATTGAAGTTTCTATTTTAGATCAACATATCCTGCCTGACCTTCCTTCTATTAGAAAGCTGTCCAACACAGACCATAGGGAAGACAATAGTTTACCCTTTCTGAGTTAATAAGTAAGGGGCACTGCCAGTTGTTATAATAAACCTTACAACGCTCTAGTCCTCAAAGATACAAATTCATTATGCATTGTTCAAGGGTGCCATTATATGTTCATCCATTACTATTTCCAGCTTGTGAGCTGAGTAAGTTCTTTTTACTCAAACCATACATTTACGACTACGGGCTAACAAGGCCTGTCCTAGCTTCATATGGCTTATAATCTAACTTAAGACTAGGACAGGAACAACATCCAGTCCCTGGCCGTTAATTTATCATTGTGAAGGGGTAAACCCATATTTCACCAATGATCAATTTTTCGATCATGCTAAGAATTGAACCCGGAACCTAAAGCTCAGTAAGCAGACATGCTACCCACTGAGCTAAGATATCGAACACAAAGGTTTAGTAAAGGCTGTTTTTGGGAGAATAGTGCAGCTTAATTTCCTGTCAATATAGTAATAATTAATTAGTATTTACTTTGCCTCACAAGAATAATCGTTATTAAAAATATAGTAACATATTGTAGGATTTGCGACGGCATAAAACCTTATAGATTTTTTCCCTAGTTTGGTTTGGGTTATCAAATCTAATAATATCAAATTTAAATCAATTTCATTACTATCGAAGCCTTGCAGACTTCAGCTGCAAGTGATTTCGAGACTATTAATCTCATTCTAATGACGACAGTTCACTCCATACCTGTTTATCTCTACACATCTAAGAACTGTTGCCGTTCGAATGAACTTTAAAGTCTCGACTCTAAGAGTTAATTATGACCACAACAACTACCCCTTACTTGCTAAACACCTGTTTAATAATTAGTTTTGTTCCTCTAGATGTTGTTGTTGTTTTCGTATAGGTCCTGTATGTGGCCCCCTACAGCCATCTCTCGCGGATTTAGTTGAAAATTTGAGGGTTGCTGTTCACACTAAGCAGAATAAGAATGTGGATGTTCTTCACCTTTCTGCGCGGATATGTCGCAGGATGAAAGGTTGGAGCTTAATACATGTATACACCATCATCATCATCATCATCATTGTGTGTTCTATCTTAGACCTCCAATGTTCCGTGTCCTCTGCCTCCTCCTTCAACTCCCAGAATTTTCTTCTTTCCTTCAAGTTATCCAGTATTTGAATCCTCCTCCTTGCTAAGCTCCTCTTTCCCTCGACCTTTCCTTCTATGACGTCTACAGAAGACAGTTCCTCCTAAGGATGTGATCGATCCAGTTTGCTTTGTACCGAAGAATCACATTCAAAATGGTTCTCTTCTCGCCCATTCTGTCTGTCCACCTGATCTTCTCATATATACACACACACACACATACACACACAGTAGCCCCATGGCTTCTTTGGTGCTGACTGACAGCTCACAGCTGACTTCTGACAGTCAACATCTAGGTATATATCTAGATTTTGATTGTCAGAAGTGACACCTGCTAAACACTTGTTTTTGCAGATCATTTGGTTCGACATAGGAATACATAATTTGGTCTAGTAATTTTACAAAGCCGTCAGCTGTGAGCTGTCAGTCAGCACCAAAGAGGCCATGTTGCTACTTACTGTATTTACCCTCTGTTAATGGTGGAACACATACATATTAAATACACAAACTACACACATATTATGAGCAGTCTTTAGCACTAATGTTGACAGCCAATCAAGATGACCAAAACACATGTATTTTTTATAATAAAATGAACTAGTGACTAATGGCTTATAATAAGATAGTTTAGAAACATTGTACAATGATGTAAAGTGATTGATAGTGAAGGAAGCCGACCTGAAAGTATAGTTAGGTTAGCCCTAGATGAAAAAAAAACACTTCTCCGTTTCTTCTTAAACTATTGCACTATTACACTTTACACTTGTAAATTTATACAGTGTTTTAAATTTTTGGAAATGAGTATTAAGACATGATGTACACTTTGTTTGCCCTGAACTGTAGCAAGCTCTGTTTCCACTATGGTTCAAGTTATACGAAAGGGCCATAGTGGAGCTAGTCACGGTAAGACTCTAAGCTCTCACTGTAAACGGTTATCAGTATCGGCCCAGCCCTAGTGTTATATGATAGGACCATAGTGGAGCTTGTCAAGGTAAGACTCTAAGCTCTCAATGTAAACCGTCAACACAGCCCTAGTGTTATATGATAGGACCATAGTGGAGCTTGTTAAGGTAAGACTCTAAGCTCTCAATGTAAACCGTCAACACAGCCCTAGTGTTATATGATAGAACCATAGTGGAGCTTGTTAAGGTAAGACTCTAAGCTCTCAATGTAAACGGCTATCAGTATTGGCCCAGCCCTAGTGTAATTGTACTTGTTCTTTCCCTCAGGGCTTAGGTTCACCAGCTGTAAAAGTGCCAAAGACAGGACAGGAATGTCCGTAACATTGGAACAGTGCCATATTCTCATGTCGGAATACGATTTGGCCGAACATGAATTCCAAAGAGCTTTGGACTGCATGAGGAGGTGAGATTATGAATTTTCTCTTAAACAGGAAAATTATTTTAAAAAAAATACATTGGTTGTTAAGTGACAAAATTTTTACAGGTGAGAAAAATAGTAATGAATATTGAGAACCATTACATTTTCAAAATGAGCGATAAGGTTAATAGGGGTGTGCAAAATTCATTTTTATAATTCGAAATAAACTTGAATTGGAAATATAAAATATTCTCTATGCCACATCAAAGTTTGAATATATTTTAGTTGTTTTATGCTTTAATCATTGTATTACTGCTACTTTTCATAACTTTATCACTATAATTACTTGAAAAATGTTTAGTTACACAATTGATTCTGACATTTTGTTTTATTATGATAAACCAAGATTTTATCACAGCTTACAATTCAATTACTTCAGATATTTTCTATATGAATATTGATTTGTAATGTATAAACAAAGGAATGAGCCTAGAAGTGTATATGAGTCAGACCTAGATAAAAGTAAAAAAAGTTTATTTTTTTATATAATTGTATTTCATAAGATCTATTTTACTAATAAATGTGTACAATCATCTTCTTAATTTATTAATGAGCTTTTCTTTTTTAACAGCGAAGGAAGTCGTCGTGATAACACGTGCAAAAACATTGGGGTCCGTAAATACGCTTTTAATAGTTTGCAACTCCTTACGTTGCCGAAATTATACAGGCCTCCTGCAGGGACGTACGGCTCGGCACAAACCTAGGTCCTACGTAATAATGGCTCGGAAGGAAGTGTTTGCCACAAATGCAGTGTTGTGTTTTTAAAAGTAAATAGTAATACTGGATTAGTTTGTAACCTATTTTTAAATGTTATGATATAAATTCTACGGCTGTATTCTCAACAAACTGACGTTATTTTTATCTTTATTGTCTAAGCAGTATCTATGTACTTTACTTGTGCTTCTGAAGTGAGCTACCAACAAATCTTATCTGTCAAGTAGTAGAGGTGTTCATTTTTGGCTTTTTTTTTTTACCTGTTTAGGTGGTAGATTTTTTTATACAAGTGAACGAGGGGAGGAAAAACCTTATTTCAAATTCTCAACATATTTTTCTCATAAGTCAAGTAGCGGTTTTGAATGTCACAATCCCTACATCTTCAGTAAATAACTCTTTCAGTTTAAATTGTGTGTAATTTCAGATTGGAACACTTTTGTGCTTTAACTCTACTGAATTGTATTTTCACCATCATTTATCATCACTTGTTTCTGGCCTGTGTCCAACACAGTTTGGTAAAATGCCACCAATATCCCTTTTATAGTTGGGTTATATACACTATTTTACAAACCTGAATCTCCAATTTTACCTTCAAATCTAGAATTCAGATTTTCAAAAAAATTATCAACATAATATAAAATACCAACGGTAAATAAATGTTAACATTCTTTCTTATAATAATTCATTATAATATTCATACATTCAGTTAAGTGTTAAATCACTGGTCTGGGGGCTTGTTGTTGAGTTCATTCTATAATTATAATTGGTTCAGAACCATGAATCATCAGAATCAGAGCTAACAAACATATTTCAGTTGATTTTTTTTTTGTGTATTGAATCTGAAATTTTATAAAATAAGGATTAGAATGTTTAAAAATGAGGTGGCCCAATGGCTAAATAATTTTATAATAAAAGAAATTGATAAAACTAAAGAAAAAGGAAAAATAAACTACTAAGATTAAAAGTGATAAAGAAAACTAAATAGGGACAGAGGAAAAATGTGGGAAGAGTCCAATGCACAAAGGTGACATCTTCCTTTCTTCTGTCTTCTATAGTAGAAATACTCACACACACACATTTTAACACAAATAGAATAATATTTTGGCATTGTTGCCTTTATCAAACGCAAAGAAGAGATTACAAATAACACAAACACTGGATTACTCCATTTTGAATTTAAAGGAAAATTGTTAGAAAAACATTGTGCCAACTGTTTTGGGAGTAAAGATAAATTCTTTGGCTGTGGTTAGTATTTAGAGAAACATAATAATAATAATAATAGATAAAAATGAAAAATGATAATCTTGTAGAAATAAACTATGTTCTGTTGAGGCCTGATGGTAATCCATTGGTGAGCCAGTTCCCACTGACTCAACGAATGCTACCACAGGAGTATGACCCTTTGGTAGTCGGTTTTTCTTCTCGGATTATCTTTGGGTCAGGAAGTTTGGGATGGACTAGAATATTGTGGAGATTAGGTGGCCGTTTGAAAGTGACTCTTGGGGGTGAACTAAGAAGGTTTTGAGTCTGGGTGAAACTGGTTAGGAATTTGTAACCACTTTTAAGAATGGTGTTGATGCGTTGTAGACCAGGATGGTATGGGGTTGTGAGAGGGATGTCCTCAACTTTTTTTGGAGGGTCGTAGTCATCTCTGGAGAGCGCTCTGGAGATTTGGTTGTCTATTAAAGGCTTGGGGTAACCTCTGCTTTGGATAACTCTGGAGAGTTGTATACAATATTCAGTTAAATCATTGGGTTCTGAACATATTCGTTTGGCTTGGGTGGCAAGACTGAATGGTAGAGACGTTTTCGTGTCTGAAGGATGGCTGCTATGGTAGTGGAGGTATTGTTGGTGATTGATGGGTTTTATATGTACAGTGGTGAGAGTTTGGAGAGTATTATAAGATATTATCCCTTGTTTTGATTTGAAAATATTGTGATAGGGAAATTTTTCAACCTTGAGATTTTAATTAATCCTCAAACACAAAAAAGTGGGTCATTCAATTCGGCTTGCCTTCTTGTTGGCCTGTCTTTCTCTCCCTGCGGCCAGAGCCGAAACAGCATAGTTTTGTTCAAACTTCATATTTATTTATTAATTATTATATAGTCATAAGTCTCCACTTTTTTAATTTTACTTTAGTTATAAAACTAAATAAAGTTTACTGATGACTGATTTTTGATTTATTTTTATTTTTATTAGCTTTAATAATTTTGTTTGAAATCGGTATATACGTATTATTTTACATAATAAATAATATTGTATGTTGAGTTTTTTTAAATAAATAATTCAAGGGTAGCTTATATCTAAAAGATTGTAGGAAATTGGAGATTTTTCAAGAGAATTTAACGATTTAGTTCAAATTGGGTATCTGGGAATTGTTGTTCATAATAAATAAGAAAATATTTTTAATTTTACAAATATAATTTATTTGAGGGTAGTTTACTAATAAATGATTTTTTGAAAATGAGTGAAACACTTTGGTTTAAAACGTAAATATAAATAGGGTCTTTATGGTTGGCAAGTTTATATGTTTATTTTTAAGGGAGAAGCTTATTTAGGGGTGTTTTAACAAAACCCTGTTGTTTCCAAGCAATGATAGGCTGTATGGTTGTGTTGTACAATTTATTTAGTTTGTCAGCTAATACAATATTTTGGCACAGCAAATAAATACCATTGTGTGAAATTTTTCATTTTAATCTGATAAATCAAGATATTTTATTAAAACATGTAATTAAGTTACTTCAGATTTTTTCCTGATGAATTTTAATTTGAATTTACAAAACAGCTCAGAATGGCAGAAAATGAACATAAATTAAGTATTTTAGCCGTCAATGTTTTTATTGGCAAAGCTTCGAAGCTGGAATTTTTTTCAGAGTTAAATCAAAATTGATGTTTGTTTCAAAGCTTCATACATCCCTAGAGAGTGCTCTAGAGAACTAAGATACATCTTTAACAACATGTGGGGGGAGGAAGGGCATGTCTTTATTAAATGAGCAAGTCAGTTTATTATTTGCGATGTTGCAGGCCAAGAAAATAGCCGACGGTGGCAGTCACTGCTTATGTTGATATTTTGGGGGGCGGGGGCGTTAGAACCCTCTCTCAACTACACGACTGTAATGATTCATAGATAGTATTCCTAAAATATATATCCCATTAATAATAATATATATTTATTTCTATTTAATGTCTTGAATGTCTTGAAGAGGTGTATATTATTTATAATGAATGTATTAGTTGCATTTCAAGGTCAGAGGAGAGGTCATAAACCCCTTTGACTCGTCACTAACC
>CABFVX010002790.1:10483-21568 GCA_902151425.1 Timema shepardi | reverse complement strand
CCCCCCCCCCCTGTATATGAAATGACGCTGCAATTATTGTTGTTTTTTTAAAGTGATATCCCCAATGCACAGACAAGGTTACACCAGATTCGCAGCTTCAGGTTAAAATGGCTGCGCTCGTTGAGAGAGCTTGAGTCCTTCGACACGGAGATCACTACTTGCAGTCCCAAGCGAGAACATCGTTATCAAACAGTCAGTTTTAAAAATAGTTCACCCTAAAGATTTTCTTACACTAGAGAACAGACAAAAATTGCCTTATAGTGTCAATAAACAGGCTTTCACAAAGCCAGGTTCAGGTAGCAGGCCCAACCTCCAAAGGCGCCTAGTCAGACTTCGCCTACAATCGACTAGTTACTTTTCTGAAAAGATTTGTTCATTGAAAGGTGGTGAGGCGAGGGGAAATCGCTGGGACCAACACTATTAGCTCTCCGACTCGTAGCCTTTATAACAAATTGTTTGAAAGCGAGTCGTTTTACTTGGAAGTGGTGTTATCACCGAGAACTGCCACTATCACTCACCAGTACCCAAGGACTCAACCCAACTCAAGGAGCGTAGCGAAAACCTTGTACGACTACCGAATGTCTGTGCACTGGTGTTAAACAACCTCGTTGTAAAATGGTATTTATATGAATTTGTTTCCAAGTAAGATTTGTTGGTTGCTTATTAAAATAGTTTACCAAAGTACAGTATTTTGGTTCTGTCTGATGAAATAAATATTTAATACAGTTGTGCAATGTATTCATCTTAATAAAATGTAGCGCTTGCGTTGTTAGCTGATTTAAGAAATATTTTAAGGCTGTTATCAGACAGCTTCCAATCAACTGACTGGGAGAGTAAACATTTTTATTTTTAAATGTTGAATTGTGTGGCCAATAGTAGAAAGTTACCCAGTTTTCAACGAGTTCATATTTTTAACAAAAAAAAATATTATTTTTTTAAACATGTTTTTGTTATTAAAACTCAAGTTTGTTTTAAGTAGCGGAATGCTATATTTTGTAACCTACATAACTACATAATATTATTAACTTATTAGAGTAGTGGTTTAGTGTTGTATTAATGAGACTTATATAAATTATTTATTCAACAACATTTATTTGGAATGTCACCTGTATAACTTATTCCAATTTTAATTTTTTGTTTATCACAATTTTAAAATACACAGAAAATCTTAACAAAGTCAAGGTGTAGGGAATGTGGAAAAAAGGTATTGGTTTTTGCAGTTTTTTACAACAAAACATATTGGTCAAAATAAATAAAATATTGCTCCAGTAGAAACATAGTTTAATTTTCATCCATTGCCGCCATGCTCATGACGGATATTCAACAATTGTTGATATCAACATGTGAAGAAAATCTAACTCTGTGTTTCTACTTGAAAAATATTCGATTTATTTTGAGAAAAAAAAAAATCACAGGCCTTTTCTTGCGCCCCTACGTCACCACCTTAAGAGAATTTCTTCACTAAGAGCCCTAAGTTACCCAATAGTTATCTCTTTTTAGATAAATATTTATATATTTCATCCCCACTAAAATACAGAGTATTTACAAATACTTTTTATATAGAATGCGTCCAAATATCTGAAAATATCATAAGTGTAGGGTGATAGGAAAGAAACAAATTAAACTATAAAAAATACATATTTGCCAATAGTGTAATATGAAGAAGCATTTTATATTTTAAAAAATGTTTTAACAGACAATGTACCTGTGATCGATCAAAGTGGTCAGTTTTTAACAACAATTTTTCTGATTTTATATAATCGTATTAGTTGACTTTTAATTAATGTACATCAGTATTTTATTCATTAGAGTTGGGTCAAATTCAAATCTCCAATTTATCTTTGAATCTTGAATCCAAATCTTGGAAAAAATTATTAATATAAAAGGAAATAGAAATATAATGGAATAATATAAAATAGAAATAATAACTAAATGTTAACATACTTTCTTACACTCCATTCATTTTAACATTTATACATTCAGTTAAGTGTATCGGTCTGGGGCCTGGTTGTTGAGATCATTCTATAATATTATAGTTGGTTCTGAATTACCAATAAGCAGTATTAATGCTATAAAACAAATTTAACTTGAACAAAATAAAAAAAAAGATTTGAGTCTTTGATCTAAAATTTTCTTGAATCTCGAATATCCTTAAGGATTCGAGGGCCCATCCTTGGTATTTATTCTTTACACAACAAACTGTCTATACACATTACCTTTCTACAGACAAATCAAATTTCACTTAATTCACTAAAATGCTTATAAGAAACTAACAATATTTCAAAGAACACAATAAAGTAATAAGAAATATACATTTATTTGTTAACTCATTTTTTTTAATATGAACAATTTATTTATCTAATCTTTATAAAATACATTCTCTGTCAGGTGTTGAATATTAACAAGCTGTTTAAATCTTTCAATAGTGTTCAAATAAATTTCACTAACAAGATCACATAAATTGCTAAGATAAAAAATCAAAGTGTTATTTAAACTTTAGTAGCATGACCAATGTAAAGAGAGTATAAAGGTGACCCTACTTGGAGGAATGTGACTGTGTCATTGCTTATGTCACTCTGTACACATCAGTTATATTTTAATACGAAGACAGTCTCACATATATATATTTTTAAATGAGTATATTATTGATGTTAATTGGACATTGGTGTGTATTTTAAAGGTCTCTTTACTATTCAAAGTTCTAAAATGTGACCTGACTTTTAACAATTTAGGCTGTCTCCCATATAGCTTTGTGTATGTAATGTGCTGAATTGTGTATTGAGTCACACCACAAGCTCGGTCAATAAGGCGCTAACTTATACTCTCGCTACATTGTTCGTAACCATTAATTTTACCACCCATTGCTTGATATTTATAAAAGTTAATAGATCTACTTTAAAGTGTGCATTCTCTAGCTCTTGTAACCTCCCGACAGTTTCGACTGTTTAAACTAAAATATTTTTATAATCGAAAGCTATAATTTTCCAAGTGAATATTATAGTTTGTTAAACGTTTGTTCTTAAAGGGCCAACAAATGGTGAATGCACTTTAGATACTGGCTAGCATCACATACATTAGATGGCTCTTACTTAGTTCAAAAAAGGTTTTAACTAATTGAGGCATGCATGGTAAATAATAATATTGTAAGCCAATGAATTATTGTTCAATGATATATTTAGTCAGAAAACTGGGTGCTTACTAAGATGTTCACCATACATGATCACTTATCTATAATTTATCACTGTAATTCTAAGCTTTAACTCAATGTATCATAACCAGAGGGAAGAGGTAACATTGCTTATTTAATTAGTCAAAAACAAGAATCTTAAAATATTTTAATCAACATCATATCTGTCTCACCAAGTTTGTAGGTTGCCAATCAAATTGTAGATGCACTAACCCGTAACCTTCAATCAAGTTGGTCTCATAGTCAATTCACATTATCTTAAATCTTCCTTTTGTACCTAATTATTACTTGGAAGCTTAGAGACTATCTACTTTTCAAACTAACTAAACTAATTTTGTATATAAATTAAATGTATATAATATATTATATTAAATAAGTATTTAATAAATAACGTGTTAGAAAGTACTTATGTATAAATTACCAGTTGTAACATTTTAAATAACTGTTCACAGAGTGTACATACGGGAGTAATTTGTCATGTAAAGTGTATAGTAATATTTTATTAGTGTATTGTAAACAAAAATATTGGAACTAGTTTTCACCAGGTTTTAAAGAAAACTCAACATTTAGTAAAGATGCAAAGCTTTACATGTAAAGGATTGTATTACAGTTAACTCAATTGTACTCATATGCATGTACAGTTGGAGGGGGAATCATTTTTTAAATAATTATCACAAATTAGAAATAATTGAATATAATTTTGAGAGAAGTACAACAAATGATCTGATGACCTTAGTAATTTTGTCGCATCCATTACTGTTTCCATTCTGTGGTCCAGGTCAGTTTTATTTTTCCATTACCGGCTGTCTAAGCCTGTCGTAGCTTCATTTGCCTTATAATCTAACTTAAGACTAGGACAGGCACAACATCCAGTCCCTGGCCGTTAATTTATCAATGTGAGAGGGTAAACCCACATTTCACCAATGATAAATTTTCAGGCATGCCAGGAATAGAACCCTGGACCCTTAGCTCAGTAGACAGACACACTACCGACTGACCTAAGGTGTCAGATCCCATTCATCTGTGTGTAACTACAAAATTTGATTAGAGATTATGTTATTGTTTTTTAAATATCTTTTGTTTTGTCACTGTTGCACAATTTTGTAATATCTCATTATAATAGTATAGTGTTGTATAGTAAGCTATCTACTATATTTTTAAACTGTAATTTCTGATAATTATATAAGCTAAACTGTCCCATGATGGGATTATTGATTAGATTAACAAAGATTCATCAACTTAAACAAATGAGTGGGCTAGTTTGCTAATCTTATATTTGTAGAGTTATTTGAGACAAAACTGCTATCAAAAGCCATAGCTTAGCACTAATGATAGTTTTGCTAGTTGACTATGCTATTATTTCAGTTCACGCAAGTTATTAGGTGATTTTTAATTTCCATTGGTAAACATGCAAATAACTCAGGTGATCTAAAGAAAATTGGTTGTCTCGGCAAAGAATGTTTTCTGTGATTTCATTTAAACTAAACTACTTGCGTCTCCATCTCCATTGATTCTCTTTCTCATAAATTCCACTTCCACTACACCTGTACTTCACAAACATTTAAAAACCACGACCACCCGCTTCGGTGGCTGCATGGTATAAGGCGCTACTCTCACAGTAGACCAGACTGCCAACGACTGGGAGATCAAGGTTCGAGTCTCGATCAGGTGTATACTGAGGGTGTTTTTTCCCAAATGGCTTTCCACTTCCCATCCAAGAAAATGCTGGTACACTTCATTTAAATATAACCTTACAAGTCCTTAAACCTTTAGCGTAAATAAGCGTATTACTCGAACGAGACGAAAGAGGTGGTACTAAAAAAAACACTCAATTTTTAGATCGGCAAATTTCAACTCCTTCGTAGTTTTAATGGGCATGAGAGGGAAGAGTGGGGTATTTCTCTCTCACGCTCTCTTGTTGCTTCGATTTTCCATTTTTTAACGATTTTCAATTTTAAAGTAATTAAAAAAGTTCACATTTCAAAAACTTTGGGCACCCCACAGTTGGGTAATCACAGTACTACACTGATTGACATTACCCTAGTTGTAAGCTTTTGTCCAATATGATGCGTTGTAATCAATATTTCATAATAATGTTTCGTACAAGTTACAATCATTTGGATCTTGCTGCCTTAAATATAAATGTATATTTAATGTTTAGTTTGAGAGTACATTAGAGTCTCAGAAACTTGATATGCACACGAGTACACAGTTGTTGGTGCCAGTCATCACAATCCAATGTCATTCAACTGTTAGTTTGTTGAAACTCACAAGTTTTTCCTCAAAACAGGACTGACTTGTAGAAATGCTGTACGTACAAGTAAGTTTAAGTGTTTATATTTTTTATGTATGTTAGTTATGTAATATACTACATAGTATGTATTGTATTTATTACAATATGTACATATGTATAAATTGGCACCGATTAGATAATATAACACGGTTTAGGGTGTCCAGTTTTAGATGTTGAGTTATAGACTATATAGACTGTATTTAGAAACTGGGCAAGTAAGTTTAACGCTTTATTTATTTTATGCAAGTCCATTAGTAAAACTCGACATTTCAATAACCCGACACCATCTCGGTCCACGTTATGTCGGGTTTCCGAGACTTTACTGTATTAAGTCTGCTATAAAATTTTTCATTTATGAATAATTTTAAAAGTAACTTGATGATCATACTATACACGATTATGTTTCGAAATATTAGCTTAAATTATTAAATTTTAATCATACATAATCTATTATTACTACTCTCTTTTATTAATATTTCTCCATTATAATTTGAAATGTTACAAGTTAATGATTTTTTTTTTTTTGTTTTTCACAAAAATGTTTTAATAAAAACTCAGTTATAAATGTAAGCTGAAGTCTTCAATATGGCACCTCATATTAATAAGATTTAATTGATAAAAATTGTTTGTGGGAAATTTTATACAGTTAAAGTAGTTAATAGTACCGTGGCAAATTGATTGGTTAGCAGCTAAGCTTTGTAAAAAATTGTAGATCAACGGTAAAATGTCACAAGTAATAGAATACCAATTTAGCTTCACCAAAATGTGTAGATATACTTCCCGAGATGATATATATATGCTCAAAAATTATATCTGTTTATTTACTTGCTTAGTTTTCATAACAAATGTGTATATTATCTTGCAGATAGCACAAACATTGTTATATAGAACCAATAAAAATCAGTTTTTCAACTCAATATATTTTTTTTAATCTTGTTTAAATATCTTGCACTAAAATTAAATTTAGAATCCTCAACGTAGACATCGGCTAGCCTGTGTTTCTATTCCTTCATAGTTAGGTTATTTTTGTCAGCACTAACACTCACTCATTTGTAGTTGACTTGGTTAATTGATCTAATTTATTTTAAAAAATATGTCACATTTATAATGAAAACCAACATTTTGCAAATATTATGGCCAGTAGTTAAAAGATTTCACTTTTTTTAAGTGTTTTCTATTCCATGAATTTCTTGAAAAAGTATATTTAAGAGAACATTGTCAATTTATAGAAAGTAAATGTTCATGTCTATTCATCTACAAATAGCATCCATTAACACAAACATTTCAATACTAGACTATAATAAATAAAGTGTATTTTAACATTTAATCGCCAAAGAAAAGTTTGTATAGAATGCACCCTTACACACAAAACTCACAACGCTACATCTTAATTCACTGCTGAGGGAAAACATATAGTTTTTTATGATTGTTGAATGTAATGTATATAAGTTTAAAAAAGAAAAAAAAACTAGTAGTAGAAAAATGTGCAAATTTATTATTTAGAGTTTTCTGAACTTTAAATTTAATTCTATATACTCCAACCTTTCAAGAGTTAATATTAAGATAAACTTTTTTTTGACATTGAGTAATAATAATTGTTTGTATTAAAATTATCATATTAATTTAAAAAATGGTGATATCGTATCACAAGCCATTTTTTTCAACAATTAAACTATTGTGAGATGTGCTTGAATTCTAGCAGAGCTTGATGGTTTGAGTTCGAAAGAGTTATAGGATGACAGTTTCACGCTATTTGTTTACCGTATTGTGTTTGGTGAGGAATGACCAATTATTTATTTTTCTCTCTACTTTTTAGGGTCAGGATCATCATCGATGAACTATTTTCAACCTGTGGCCAGGTCTTTTTAGTAAAGTGCCTCCATCTCCCTCTGTCCTGCACTCTCTTCCTCTCACTTGCCCACTTGCTATGTGTTCCTCCCATCTCTTCCTTGTTCTCCCTTGCAGTCTCTTCTCTACATACTTCCTATTCATTAATCTTCTTGGAATCCTCTCCCCCTCCATACTCATTAAGTGTCCATACCATCTCAGTCTTGCTTCCTCTACTATCTCATGTACTCCAACATCCTCATTACATGTCCATACCATCTCAGTCTTGCTGTACTCCAACATCCTCATTACATGTCCATACCATCTCACCCTAGCTTCCTCTACTATCTCATGTACTCCAACATCCTCATTACATGCCCATACCATCTCAGTCTTGCTTCCTCGACTATCCCATGTACTCCAACATCCTCATTACATGCCCATACTATCTCAGTCTTGCTTCCTCCACTATCTCATGTACTCCAACATCCTCATTACATGCCCATACCATCTCTGTCTTGCTTCCTCTACTATCCCATGTACTCCAACATCCTCATTACATGTCCATACCATCTCAGTCTTGCTTCCTCTACTATCTCATGTACTCCAACATCCTCATTACATGTCCATACCATCTCAGTCTTGCTTCCTCTACTATCTCATGTACTCCAACATCCTCATTACATGTCCATACCATCTCAGTCTTGCTTCCTCTACTATCTCATGTACTCCAACATCCTCATTACATGTCCATACCATCTCAGTCTTGCTTCCTCTACTATCTCATGTACTCCAACATCCTCATTACATGTCCATACCATCTCAGTCTTGCTTCCTCTACTATCTCATGTACTCCAACATCCTCATTACATGTCCATACCATCTCAGTCTTGCTTCCTCTACTATCTCATGTACTCCAACATCCTCATTACATGTCCATACCATCTCAGTCTTGCTTCCTCTACTATCTCATGTACTCCAACATCCTCATTACATGTCCATACCATCTCAGTCTTGCTTCCTCTACTATCTCATGTACTCCAACATCCTCATTACATGTCCATACCATCTCAGTCTTGCTTCCTCTACTATCTCATGTACTCCAACATCCTCATTACATGTCCATACCATCTCAGTCTTGCTTCCTCTACTATCTCATGTACTCCAACATCCTCATTACATGTCCATACCATCTCAGTCTTGCTTCCTCTACTATCTCATGTACTCCAACATCCTCATTACATGTCCATACCATCTCAGTCTTGCTTCCTCTACTATCTCATGTACTCCAACATCCTCATTACATGTCCATACCATCTCAGTCTTGCTTCCTCTACTATCTCATGTACTCCAACATCCTCATTACATGTCCATACCATCTCAGTCTTGCTTCCTCTACTATCTCATGTACTCCAACATCCTCATTACATGTCCATACCATCTCAGTCTTGCTTCCTCTACTATCTCATGTACTCCAACATCCTCATTACATGTCCATACCATCTCAGTCTTGCTTCCTCTACTATCTCATGTACTCCAACATCCTCATTACATGTCCATACCATCTCAGTCTTGCTTCCTCTACTATCTCATGTACTCCAACATCCTCATTACATGTCCATACCATCTCAGTCTTGCTTCCTCTACTATCTCATGTACTCCAACATCCTCATTACATGTCCATACCATCTCAGTCTTGCTTCCTCTACTATCTCATGTACTCCAACATCCTCATTACATGTCCATACCATCTCAGTCTTGCTTCCTCTACTATCTCATGTACTCCAACATCCTCATTACATGTCCATACCATCTCAGTCTTGCTTCCTCTACTATCTCATGTACTCCAACATCCTCATTACATGTCCATACCATCTCAGTCTTGCTTCCTCTACTATCTCATGTACTCCAACATCCTCATTACATGTCCATACCATCTCAGTCTTGCTTCCTCTACTATCTCATGTACTCCAACATCCTCATTACATGTCCATACCATCTCAGTCTTGCTTCCTCTACTATCTCATGTACTCCAACATCCTCATTACATGTCCATACCATCTCAGTCTTGCTTCCTCTACTATCTCATGTACTCCAACATCCTCATTACATGTCCATACCATCTCAGTCTTGCTTCCTCTACTATCTCATGTACTCCAACATCCTCATTACATGTCCATACCATCTCAGTCTTGCTTCCTCTACTATCTCATGTACTCCAACATCCTCATTACATGTCCATACCATCTCAGTCTTGCTTCCTCTACTATCTCATGTACTCCAACATCCTCATTACATGTCCATACCATCTCAGTCTTGCTTCCTCTACTATCTCATGTACTCCAACATCCTCATTACATGCCCATACCATCTCAGTCTTGCTTCCTCTGCTATCTCATGTACTCCAACATCCTCATTACATGCCCATACTATCTCTGTCTTGCTTCCTCTACTATCCCATGTTCTCCAACATCCTCATTACATAACCATACCATCTCAGTGTTGCTTCCTCTGCTATCTCATGTACTCCAACATCCTCATAACATGCCCATAACATCTCAGCTTTGCTTACTCTACTATCCCATGTACTCCAACTCTAGACCTTACATCTTCATTCCTAATCCTCTCTCTTTTATCCGAAGTCCAAATTTCCTCTGCATACGTTACTATGGGTATTAAGTATACTCTGTATTACACTTGCTTACACTTCAGGGGCACTTCTCTGTTCCACAGTAGGTCTCTTAACACACCTGTAGGAAACCTCTCCTCGCTGTCCTCATATATAATATTATCTGCTGCCCTCTTTTGTCTCATCTGCAAACACCGTTTTAATTTTCTCCTCACCCGGTGTCCATGCCACACCGTTCATTATCATTTCCGTCACCGATACAAATAGTAATGGTGAGAGGGCACTTCCCTGCTCGACTCCATTTTTTGACTGTAACTTTGGAATTTTTTGGATGTGGTTTGGTAACTAGTCAGTTTTGGTCGGAGGTAGGGGGTGAGTATGAATAACCCAACAAGGAGGGTAGTGTGAAGTCATCTGGTTATTAGAATGTCATGGTTAGCAACTGATAAAACTGGTTGTTGACAGGAGACATCTTCCTGTGAGGCTGTTTAAACTCAAAATTACTCGGGGGATAAAGAATATTATCACGTACACCTGGACGCAAAACTCTACTGTGTACTCTAAGTTTAGCCCGAATTGTAGCAGTCTTTTAACTTCACAGCATACCCTACGGCCCTGCCTGGTAAACTGTGCCGATGTGGAACCATGCAAGGTAAGTTTGTTACCTTTCAGGGTGAATTAAAGGTACATCATGAGAATCATCAACTAGATTTGGATCTAATTTACCCTTGAATGCGAATCTTGGAAAAAATAAAGAACATAAGAGGAAATATAAGAGAATAATATAAAATACAAATAGTAACTAAATGTTAAACATTCTTTCTTATTCTCAATTCATTATAACATTCATACATTCAAGTGTTAAATTACTGGTATGGGGCTTGGTTGTTAAGTTCATCCTATAATTACAATAAGCAGTCATATATCTCGAGTATCCTTAGGGATCGAAGACCCAGCCTTGCTTTATTGACATATTTTAGATTAATCCACGCTTGTAGGTAAATTTGGCAGTTTTCTCGAGGAGATGATCAGTTTTTGTCAGCATTCAATCTTCATCTGCCTTCCATACATTCTAATACCAGTACTCAAGGGAGCCAGGTTATTATCCAACCAAAAGACTGGAATTAAATTTTTTTTTGGGGGGGGGGG
>CABFVX010002790.1:0-10461 GCA_902151425.1 Timema shepardi | reverse complement strand
GGGGCACCACTTCCTCGCGTCTACGCCTATGGCTTACATCCGCTCTTTTTAACTACACGTGTTGCTACCATAATCAAATAACTTGCCTTATTCTAGTCTTATGCTGTCTTTTGTCCATGAGACCTTATTTATGTTAAATGGCTACGATCTCAATAATAAGTCAAAATGTATTATTATTTGGTACATGTACATTACACAGACATACATCAATCTAAGGTGAAAATACCGTCACTGTGAGATAATCCTTAACTTAGTTGTTTGTTTGTTGTTGCCATTTATATATTTGGCAATAGATACATAAAATACAAACCTATGAATTATTTTTAATTTTTTTTAAGATAACAACCTTTTTCCCCTTAAACATGTTTACCTTGTTTGCACTATTTATTTTTATGGCGATTGTAAGTATACACATAAAACATTAGATACCTTAAAAAAATTATTATAAAATGTTATTAGCAATTAATTTTCATTTTAAACTGACTTAACAATCATTCCATGTATGCATTTTGTTAATAATAAGTCTCTCATCTTTATAGTGTGACTTGTTTTGTTAGGTACTCATAAACTAACATCATTGTTACCAAATGTACACAGTTTTATTTACCGCTAACAGATTTTTATTGGTTTTTGGTTGTTTTTTTAAATCAAACTGTTAGAAGCCTTTTTTAATTTATTTTTATGAGTTTTTGAGGTTAGATACTGGTGATTGTTAGTGCATGTTTTTAATGAGTGTACCTACACTAATTTTAGAATGGTTACAATATTGTCTTTATGTAGTACATTCACCGAGTATGGTCTAAACTATTTATTGTATATATTATCATCTGTCGAATTGTGAAAACTTTTGAAAAACCTAATGAAGTTGTAAATTGTAGGCTTAGCTACACTCACAAGTTTCTTGTTATATGTGTGTTTATCTAAATTTTGTTAATTTTAATGTATAATTAATAGTAATTACATTTGAGTAACCTTTCATGTTTACATATGTTACCGCAGTTATCTTAAGCTACAACTTATGATAGTGTATTCGGCCGTTTCATTTGATTTGGAAACTAGCTTCAACTATTATAACTCTGCAACAAGAAAAAAAGCCATATTCATATGGTTGCAAGAACAAATTATGGTTGATGAGTACAGTTTTGTACTTTTGATATTGTTCCAATCTCAAAAAAATATAAATTCAAAATTGTTTAAAAAGTATTGATTTATAAATAATGTGATAAAAATATACATGGACTAATGTACTTTAATATACATGATCCTTTGTTTCAAAATTATATTATAAGACGTTACCCACGGAATAGAAACACATCTCGTGGAAAGTGAGAAACAAGGTTAGGCTCATTCAGTTTTTTGCAGACCAGTTTTGATTGTGAGAGAAAGTATCTAACCAAGGAAGATACGTGGACTGGACCAGTTTCATAGTCAGACTTAGTGCAGCTCTAGAATGAAACTGGCCCAGGTAGGTATTGTCTTGTATTTAGTCTAGCACCACACTTGAGACGTACTAAGTCTTGACTATGAAACTGGTCACCTTCTGTCTTCATTTCTTCAAACTTGTATTTCTTATATACACTAATGTTTTCCTCACAGTTGTATGTAATTCTGATTGTTAGTACATAATATTTTATCCTATTGTAAGGAACAAATATAGAAAGACAATTTTTACTGTATTCATTCAATACATTTCTTGTCACAAACCCATTAGTGTAAATATTCATATGGGCCAACACTTTGTGCTAAAAAAACACAATAAAATGCTTTACCTACTTGTATAGTTTACATATTTAAGATAATATTGTTAAGTGCCAAATGGATAAGTTATATATGTAAGTAATTTATAGTTGAGTTGATTGAAACTTATTTATCAATTATTTCTTTAAATATTAAAACTAACTTGTGCAAATTTACCTCAATAGTCCAGTTTTTTTTTTGTTTTTTTTACATCCATTACTGTTTCTGGCTTGTTAGGCCTGTCGTAGCTTCATATGCCTTATAATATAACTTAAGACTTGGACAGGCACAACATCCAGTCCCTGTCTGTTAATTTATCATTGTGAAAGGGTAAATCCACATTTTACCAATGATAAATTTTCGGCCATGCCAGTAATCGAACCCGGGACCCTTAGCTCAGTAGGCAGATACACTATCGGCTGAGCTAAGGTGTCAAACGATACTCTAGTTGTGTTTATCTTAATTCTTATTTTGAGTTGAAATATTATGTACAAGGGCTTCATAAAAAAAAATGTTACTTTGCTCTTAAAATGTTTGTTGTCCAGTTTTACTGTTTTTATTAATATTTGCTTGACCGTATTTTGATTTTTTTACCATCTAACATTTGCACATTTGAGTATATTAAATTGTAGAGGGAATGAAGTAATTATTGTATATGTAGTACAAAACCAAAAGAATTAACATTCCATAAAAAAAAATGAATCATCTGTTGGATACATTCTCGGTGAATGTATTAAATAAAACAACTCGGTGATGTTGCCAGAAAATAAAGTTATAACACTATTTATGGAGACTTGTGTTATTTTATTTGTAGTTTATTCCATCCAAGTTGTGGGAACTCCCCTTCGTGACCACCCTCCACTCTTTTTTAAAGTCATGAAATCAGGAAAATGGGCTTGATAGTGATGGGGAGCTTTCATGCTAAGCCCGACATGTCCATCAATGGTCAAAATTGAACTATACGTCATTTCAGACTGTATTTGTTGAGCTAAATCTAAATATGTTGTTATTTTTCGTCAAAAACCAACATATCCTCCTTTTAAACTGGTTGTAAAAAGGAATTTTCTAGCAAAATCTGACATGTCCAAAGATATTTTCAAACAAACTGCAACATGTCCATCTATATATATAAGTATTTCGTTTAAAACCAGACATGTCCAGTTTTGGTTTGTAAAGAAATTGTTGGACCTTTATTTTTAATAGGGTACATAAATACATGATTTTTTTGGTTCTTTTATTTATGCATTTTGACTTGAAAAATAATTATTGGCTAGCTTAAAGGTATAGGTTTTTGGGCTTTATCTCGGGAAAATTTATGATGGGCATGTCTTGTTTTGCCTGAAATCTCCTCAGTTATAAAGATATGCTTCGTAAATAACAATAAACTTTAAAAAACAAATTGATGAGTTAAAAAAAAATTGGAAAATTTAATCTTTAATAATAAATTTTTGTAGCTTGCTACCGTTTGATCAGTGCTGAATTAATAATTTAACTGATCAATATTGTATTTTTCATTGCAAAATTATGTTTACATATCTTGGCTAAATAGGTCAGAATGTTATTGAATGGTTTCGACTAACTTTAACAGATGTTAGGTATCAAATTAATCTACAATTTTACTCAAACTGTTATTACTAATTTTTAGTGTCAAAACATAAACAAAAAATACAAAAGAGTGTATGTACGGATAATTTAGACTGAAACAAAAGGTTTAACGAATATAGCTTCAAAGTGGCAACCGACGAATCTAAACCATGTGATTGAACGTGACAGAAACACGTTCTTTACAATGATGCACCCAATATTTCAAAATAAGATAAAATAATCACAAAGTAATTTATTACATATAAAAAAAATTCATGAATAATTTAGTTAATTTATGGAGTGAATTTATTGAGGATCAATAGATTTAATACAATAATTTGTCTCAACTTTTAATTAATTTTTGAGCTCACAAATGATATATTAAAATATGAGTTTTTTTTTATCTTCCACCTTTTTAAGCTTTACACTGACATACTACTTATGCTAATGGTTTTAGAGATTATGAAGGCTATATTTATAGGAAGTGTATCCACATTCGTGTGGAGGAAGAGTGGAAAACCATTTAGTAAAAACCACCCTCAGTACACCCGACCAAGATATGAACCTATATCTCCCTTCATCAGCAGTCTATTCTAGTGCGATTGTAGCATGTTAGACCACACGACCATTGATGCATGTTACTGTGTTCTTACGTTTGAATCAGTTGTGTGTATTGTAAACTATTTATAAGACAGTTTGTGTGCAAGTCCAACTCTGTGATGAATATGCACAAGGCTACTGTGTCCAGATATTGCTGTAAAATTCCAAGGTGTCGATCTCATAGTATGACCGGGAGGTTGAAGTTTTAACACTAGATATGAGTTATCACAATGCTAATGTGGGTGCACTTCCTCTAGTTTGTCATCTATTGTTGTCTGCTTCGGGGAACAAATGATTCAGGCATAACTCTCGATATAGGTTAGACTGCCGATGTCGAGATTGGGTGTACTGAGGGTGGTTTTACGTTTTTCCGCTCCCCTTCCACACAAATACAGGTATATTCTCTATGAATGATACCTTCCTCAGCCTTACCCTATTTATTTTAAAATATGAATAGCCTGGATGTGTAGTAAGACATGTTGCACAAAAAGATATCCCCCATCCTTACCCTTTTAGTGTAAATATGCAGATAGCCCAGATGGGTAGTAAGACAAAGTAGACAAATAAAAAAAATCCCTCATCCTTACCATCTAGTTTATCCACCACCAACCTTGGTGTTAAATGTCACAATAAAAAAATATCTAACTAATCACTCTTTGATTACCTTCTTTAGAATTGACTGTCTAAATAATGGAAAGCATTTTTCTTTTTTAACTGAAATGTTTATATAACCAATCAAAACTTTGGTGGTCGAATATATCTGTACGAAACCCACAGCCCTTTCAATTGCCGAAAACTGATTTTAAACGTGGAAAGATTTGGGTCACTTTCCTTTTATTTTTATATGTTGCTAATAAAGATCAATTGTTCACCGACCAATAGTCTCTAGGAATTGGTGAGACCAATGGTAGAATGTTATGTTTATTTCAATGCCATTCAGGGGAGATAGGATACAAACGTCCTAGTGTGTATAAAAAATTTAAATAAAAAAGTGCTGTCAGCTTGGAAACAGATAGTGCGTGGGGTCACAGTCTCCAGTTGATATTAAACTGATGTAAAGTTGGTATAATTTCATGGGTGGATCTCACTCACACGTATACGTTCAAAGAAGTAGGTCTGTTCCAAGATGGACATCAGATTAGTGAATAATTCAATCTCTCCTCGCGGGTCGCCTCCTGACAAGGTAGTGTGCTGTCTATTTGTAATTTGTATACAAAGTTCTAAATTGGGAAATATACGTCCAGTTTAGTTCTTAAGGTGAGGATGTAGGGGACGAGAGAAAAGGCCAGTGTTTTTGCAGCTCTTATAACAAAACAGTTTTTGTCCAAAATAAATAAAATATTTCTCCAGTAGAAACATATTTTAAATTTCTTCACGTGTTTATATCAACAATTGTTGAATATCTGTCATGAGCATAGCAGCATTAGATGACAAACTTTTTAAATGAAAATAAAAAGCTGTCGTTAAATTCCAAGACACTCTCTACAGGTATTAAACAATTGTTGTTATCAACATGTGAAGAACATTAAACTGCGTTTCCATCATAGCAATACTTTATTAATTTTGAAAATAGGGGGCCTTGTAATTTTTATGGTAAATAAAAATTACAAAAATACCTCTTCTCATTTCCCCTATTTAAGTTAAGATACCAAAGTAGATTTGATACTACATTAGTACAATGTTCCTTTTTTTAACAATTATTCATGAAAATTTAATAATATTTAAACAAATTTGAGTAAACTTTAGTTTACATTTTAAAAATATTTCCGTGATTACAAAAAATCATTTGATTGGGATATTGTTTTATTTTTAAGTTAAGTAATTTAATTTTTGCGTTACTTAGAAGAAAAAAACATGTTTTCTACCCAAAAGTAATTCAAATTTTAAACCATATATTTAACATCTATCCATAATTTTGGTTGGAATGCATAACTTCTAAGAACTATACAAATTTAGCAATAATTGATTATTTGAATATTTATCACTCAAAGTTACTAAGACACCTTTTCGTGTTGATTTGACTATTAAGGATGCTTCATCATAGTGCCAGAACTAAAATATTCCCAAAGCTATTATTTAGTTTATAAAACAAGTTTGAGTAAAAAATATTGATTCAGACGAATTTGTAAGAAGCATTGTCATTCACAATTGAAGCACCAAACTACATTTAATAAATTGTCAGATTTTTAAAAGAGGTATCAGACTCATCAAAATGAAATGTCGAGATGATTTCCTAATGTGTGTGTGAAAAAGGGAAACATTTAAGAGTTTTAGTAATAAAAGAGTCGGTGAAAATTTGATAAGATCAGGTGGACCTACAGGGGGACAAATGAACAAGTCCTGAGAAGATTGGGTGGGAAGAGAACCATTTTGGATGTGATTCTTCGGGACAAAGCAAACTGGACACATCCTTAGGAGGAACTGTCTTCTGCACGACGTCATAGAAGTAAAGAATGAGGGAAAGAGGAGCTTAGGAAGAAGGAGGAGGCAGAGGACAGAGCGCATTGAAATAACATCAAATACTCAAATTTAATTTGTCTCTGAGAATATTTCATATATTCTATTAGATTTCATATTAAATTGGAAAATTTACTTCACACACCTCTCATATTGATTGTTATTGCTTAACTAATATGTTTTTATAATGAACATAATAACTTATTCAAACCAAAATTTAAATCAATCTTGAAGCAATATGCTAACAATTGAACCGTGACTTTCCATACTAAAGCTACAACCAGACCAATCGATTGTACTTGTAGTTTGTAAAGTAGTTCCATTATTATAATTGATACAACAATAAATACAACCTCATCATCTGCTCCGGCAACTTGACAACCGAGTTGTGTCATTCAAGTGCGCAGTATTCAGTTGTTTTGTTTGGTTGATTGAAATTAACATGAGATGTGATTAGAGACCAATTGGGTCACTAATGATAGAGTTCAAGGTCGGGATTAGCTCCTCAGGCAACTCTAACAGCTACACTTATCACTCAGGAGACTGATGATGACATAAAAATGTTGAAATATCTATCATGAAATATATAATTATTGTGAAGGCATGGCGGACAACATAGACATTCTTTTATTGAATCATTGTATCTTTACTTGTTTACTCTTTTCCACTTTTATTATTTCATTGTCGACCTAAGTGGTCTTGGGGTAAAGTGCTCATCTCAGGAGCCAGTGTTTATGTGTTCAAACCTAGCCTGGGTCAATGAATATTTCTTGAGCGATAAAAATCTGTAGCACAACTTCCTTCGGAAGGGAACTGAAGCCGTCGCTCCCATGTCGACTGTGGGATGTAAAAGAACCCTGGATGGTATGTGAAAATACCTTTCCTGGCAAAATTGGTAGGTCCTTCCCATCTCGCTCATAGAAATTCTCATGTGATGTTATAATCAATCTGTTCAGAAAGTGCATCATAAATACCCAAAATATTGTTTTAAATTTAATTTGTATTTTTAATTTTGATTGTTGACAAACATCAAGAAAACTTAAAGATTGCCTCAGGATGGATATTTAAATGTATTCCTAAATTATAGTAAAACGATTTTACTGGCCTCAATTCCATAGTTTGCTGATGAAGACTCCAGGTTGCCGTACCATAATGTGACATCTGGTTTGAGCTGTATTACCCTACATAAGAGAGGTGTAGTCTGTGGAGTGAGAACAGCCAAAATAACTACACTGGATATCATCTCTGAGGGAACCGCATGGCTACTATTGGGAAACAGCGTTGTCATTCTCTCTTGTGTGTGTGTGTGTGTGCGTGTGTGTGTGTGTGGTCAATCTCTCCTCAAATATAAGACAAGTTTGGCAACGCTGGTTAGTCTATGTTGCCAGTATCTCCTTCTTACCCCAGCACACCACCTTCAGACATAACTGAGAGTGAGGAGATTTGGCAACAGTTAACTGAGAGAGAGAGTGATAAACCATAAGACCTGTAGTTTACTCAGAGGTGATATTGGGTGTAGCGCTGAGTCTTGCATAACGCCTAGCTTATGCCGGGATCACGATCAACTTAACGTAACTTAATGTAACGTTCACTTAAAGTTAACTTAACTTATGTGTGATCACGATTCACTTAACTTAACGTAACAACTCGAGCCAAACATCTCCGTTCTCGAGTATTATCTGTGGTTTTGTACTATTTGTAAAGTGATGGTCTGTGAATGTTTACAGTTTTCACTCAATATAATACAAATCTATTATTAAACTTTTTTTATAAATTTAGTTCCCTATTTTAGTTTATTTGTTTCAATGTTTGATCACTAGAACTTATACTAAATAGTAAACATTGGTCGTAATACCAACAAATGAATTACTAAATAGCCCTGGTGACGTCACTCGCATAATGATTGGCTGGCTAGATCACGTGATACCCTTCAAGTAACGTAAAGTAAAGTAAAAGACCTCCCAAGACATATCTTACGTTAAGTTAACTGCAAGTCAACGTTAAGGTCATCGTGATCACTTCCATCTAAACACACGAGGAGGTCCTTTACGTTAAGTTCGTTACGTAAGTTAACTGCATCGTGATCGCTTCCATTTAAACACACGTGGAGGTCCTTTACGTTAGATTACGTTAAGTTAACGTTAAGTTGATCGTGATCCCGGCATTTAGGTAGGTGATACATCCTGAACCAAACGCTGTATTCTGGTGCACTTTTCATCTCTCGGCAGCTAGGTGTCCAAATTCCAAATATTTTTGTGGTTAGGATTACTACAAATATCTTTCAGGGGTATACAATTTTAAAATACTTGTCTGGAGAGAGCCCTTTGAAAATATATTTTGACAATCCCCCTCACCCCTACACAAATAATGTTCCTCCCTCACCCTACACAAATAATGTTCACTCTCACCTTAGACAAATAATGTTCCTCCGTCATTGTAACCATATTTGTTCGTGTATTTGGTGACCCCACCCCTTCACGTCCTTATATCCAGTTAAATATTATATGTAGCACTTCAATCAAAGATAAACTCTATCAGTTTGTTTTTTACAAACTGGGTCTAAATGTGGGTGGTCAGAGAAGTCATGTGATGTTATTATCCGGGCTGAACCAGCATTGTGATCATGTTCGTGTCACTGTCTAAAGCGCTGGGTTCGAGTTTCTTCAAGGTTCGTTCAAACAGAACTTTTCTTTCAAAGAGTACTTCATTCATTACAATATTGCGTTTAATTTTGGCGCAAGTACATAGGGCGGCCATCTATAAGAATTTGGTCACCCGATGCCCCCATTTTTTTTTTTTTTGCATTAACTTTAATTGAGTAATTAAAAGGGTTACATGTGATAGAGCCTGAATCTTTGGGGTTTTTTTTGCACCCCGTCTCACTAACCGCTCGGACTATACTCTTATGTACTAAATACTTTAATGGTTTTAGGGATTAGGAAGGCTATATTTATAGGAAGTATACCCGCATTTTCGTCGAGGGAGAGTAGAAAACAGTTTAGGAAAAAAAAAACTCAATACACCCGACCTAGACTCGAACCTCGAGCTCCCCGCCATTTTCAGTCTAGTCTTCTACGAGGGCAGAGCGTTAGATCGTGCAGCAACTGAAGCGGGTGATTTTTTGGTTATATATATACAGTAGACCCATGGCTTCTTTGGTGCTGACTGACAGCTGAAAGCTTTGAAACGTCACCAGACCAAATTATGTATCCCTACGGCGAACCATATGATCTGCAAAAGCATGTGTTTAGCAGCTGTCACTTCTGACAGTCAAAATTTAGGTATATACCTAAATTTTGACTGTCAGAAGTCAGCACCAAAGAGGCCATGGGGCTACTGTACACTCGTTTACCAGTGAGTTTTCTTTGCAAGAGGATGTAAACTAATGTAGTTCCAGAGCCGTTTTTTGATAGGTCTTACCGTTTAGCCACAAGAGACCTCCAAAGAAAGGTCCGCACCGACTTTAAAGTTGCTCCAATATTTTGAATTTTTTTCGGTGGTTAAAATTTTTTTAATTTTAGTTTTGAATTTTCCTGTCTGTTACATGCTAAAAGCTATAAGTTTGCCAAATTTCAAGCGTCTAGCTCATCCGGAAAAGGGTGAACATTAATGTCAGTGAGTGTGGCTTTATAATAGTATATAATAACATGAAAGTTATTTTGAATGTCGAACCTCCTCCAAATCTTCAGAAGACATTGGATTGGAATAATTCCATGAGGAAATAAAAACACATCATGAAATGAAAACAAGTTAGTAAATCCTCCGATTATCCTAACTGTTGGGTGAGATAATAGTAGAGGTTAATATGTGTGTTGATAGTCTTGAAGATGTTCCCAAAGGACATCTATTAGAGGTCGAAGCTTATTTCCCAATCTGCAACTCATCTCCGATCAAAGGTCAGAGTCACAGTTCATGGGGAGATGTTATGCAACTGAGAACATTACTATGTCACATTTATTTAATTCACCAGGCTGTTGAAATGTAAGTTACTTGTTTATTTGTGAGGAATGCCAGGCCTCCACCGTGGTTCGGATTCCACGTTAAACTGTAGGTCCTCCATTTCATCTCACAATCACCCTACCA